>OZ036006.1:13063444-13103989 GCA_964035015.1 Corallium rubrum | reverse complement strand
TTTCCTCCAGCAACATCTTAAAAGAGCGCTATTATGACGTCATTAAATTAGTATGCTTATAATAATTATTATTTAAGGAGATATACTTTTGTGCAGTTGCATGCAAAGGTTCATGAAATATCATATTGTATTTCTGTATAGTTGAGGAGAAAACACTTAAGCGAAATTGCCTCTTTTTTTTTCAGACAATTAGTGACAAAACCTCTTCGGACACATTAAATAATAATTTATTTTATAGAAAATTACATAAACATAATCCGTTGACCCCCTCCCCCCCTTTTCAATGTTGGTGTACAACAAGATCATGTAGTTAGGAAGGCATGTGTAATGTAGACAGCGATACTTTGGCCACTCAACATTGAAAGGGGGAGGGGGGAATATATCCTTTAATTAGGAGAAATGTCCGAAGGGTTTTGTCACTGATTGTCTGAAAACGAAAGGGTCTTATTTATACTCACGGGTGATCCTTTCGCTGACTTTCATCTTATTATTTTAGAGACGTTTATATGTCCAAACGTCCGAACTCCTGTTTTCACTGCGAAAACTATTTTATAAGATTTTGGTACCTGTTTATTCCATATATTTACAATGGAGGGCGGTCGCAAGGGTGTGAAACTCGGGTCAATGCAGTGTTAATAGCTCGCGTATTCAGTTTTACGTTAATAAACACGAAGCCATGAAAACAAGTAGAATATAGATACCCCTGAACGTGTGTCATGTTGCAATAACTATGTCCCTTGCGCATCTTATCTGTACGTTTTCGGTATTGCATTTACACGTGTTGTTTAAATATGACGTAGAAGGAGAGTCTGATCTTCAAGAGTCGTCTAATTAATTGCCGACACGGTTAACGATTTACACCTATTTGAATAAAACTATTGAATATATATTAATTATGTTGAGTGTAAACCGTAAATCGTTCTCAAATTCATTAATAATTCATGAGATTTCGCTCAATCAGACAGCTCCATTCCGTCACGTGAATCGAATGGGCTGTGAAACACCGGTAAAATACTGGTTTCTTCATCAAACACTAGCGTTTCATTTCTGTTGCTTAAACAACAAACACCATACGATTATCCGCAAGTCCCACAACGGCGGCTCATTGGTTCATTGTCTTTCATTTGAGAAGTCATTTCCAAAACTCGTTCTGCGTGTTTGTCAGGTCAGGAGACCTTGGCTGAATTGTTCGCACTGCTGCGTTAACAGAGCGCAAGGCACGTTTTTACTTTCGCTGACGTCTGTGACGGCTCATTGTCCATCACAAATATTTTGTTGCCACATTCTCCCTTACCGGCAATTTCAAAAAGAATTGCAAACGATCGACGTATAAACTGGGCAAAATAATGTAACATACATCTTTTCATATACCTCTGCACAAATAACACCTTTTCCATGCACTATAGCCACTAGTAAGTGTAAACGCTTTCCTCCAGCAACATCTTAAAAGAGCGCTATTATGACGTCATTAAATTAGTATGCTTATAATAATTATTATTTAAGGAGATATACTTTTGTGCAGTTGCATGCAAAGGTTCATGAAATATCATATTGTATTTCTGTATAGTTGAGGAGAAAACACTTAAGCGAAATTGCCTCTTTTTTTTTCAGACAATTAGTGACAAAACCTCTTCGGACACATTAAATAATAATTTATTTTATAGAAAATTACATAAACATAATCCGTTGACCCCCTCCCCCCCTTTTCAATGTTGGTGTACAACAAGATCATGTAGTTAGGAAGGCATGTGTAATGTAGACAGCGATACTTTGGCCACTCAACATTGAAAGGGGGAGGGGGGAATATATCCTTTAATTAGGAGAAATGTTCCGAAGGGTTTTGTCACTGATTGTCTGAAAACGAAAGGGTCTTATTTATACTCACGGGTGATCCTTTCGCTGACTTTCATCTTATTATTTTAGAGACGTTTATATGTCCAAACGTCCGAACTCCTGTTTTCACTGCGAAAACTATTTTATAAGATTTTGGTACCTGTTTATTCCATATATTTACAATGGAGGGCGGTCGCAAGGGTGTGAAACTCGGGTCAATGCAGTGTTAATAGCTCGCGTATTCAGTTTTACGTTAATAAACACGAAGCCATGAAAACAAGTAGAATATAGATACCCCTGAACGTGTGTCATGTTGCAATAACTATGTCCCTTGCGCATCTTATCTGTACGTTTTCGGTATTGCATTTACACGTGTTGTTTAAATATGACGTAGAAGGAGAGTCTGATCTTCAAGAGTCGTCTAATTAATTGCCGACACGGTTAACGATTTACACCTATTTGAATAAAACTATTGAATATATATTAATTATGTTGAGTGTAAACCGTAAATCGTTCTCAAATTCATTAATAATTCATGAGATTTCGCTCAATCAGACAGCTCCATTCCGTCACGTGAATCGAATGGGCTGTGAAACACCGGTAAAATACTGGTTTCTTCATCAAACACTAGCGTTTCATTTCTGTTGCTTAAACAACAAACACCATACGATTATCCGCAAGTCCCACAACGGCGGCTCATTGGTTCATTGTCTTTCATTTGAGAAGTCATTTCCAAAACTCGTTCTGCGTGTTTGTCAGGTCAGGAGACCTTGGCTGAATTGTTCGCACTGCTGCGTTAACAGAGCGCAAGGCACGTTTTTACTTTCGCTGACGTCTGTGACGGCTCATTGTCCATCACAAATATTTTGTTGCCACATTCTCCCTTACCGGCAATTTCAAAAAGAATTGCAAACGATCGACGTATAAACTGGGCAAAATAATGTAACATACATCTTTTCATATACCTCTGCACAAATAACACCTTTTCCATGCACTATAGCCACTAGTAAGTGTAAACGCTTTCCTCCAGCAACATCTTAAAAGAGCGCTATTATGACGTCATTAAATTAGTATGCTTATAATAATTATTATTTAAGGAGATATACTTTTGTGCAGTTGCATGCAAAGGTTCATGAAATATCATATTGTATTTCTGTATAGTTGAGGAGAAAACACTTAAGCGAAATTGCCTCTTTTTTTTTCAGACAATTAGTGACAAAACCTCTTCGGACACATTAAATAATAATTTATTTTATAGAAAATTACATAAACATAATCCGTTGACCCCCTCCCCCCCTTTTCAATGTTGGTGTACAACAAGATCATGTAGTTAGGAAGGCATGTGTAATGTAGACAGCGATACTTTGGCCACTCAACATTGAAAGGGGGAGGGGGGAATATATCCTTTAATTAGGAGAAATGTCCGAAGGGTTTTGTCACTGATTGTCTGAAAACGAAAGGGTCTTATTTATACTCACGGGTGATCCTTTCGCTGACTTTCATCTTATTATTTTAGAGACGTTTATATGTCCAAACGTCCGAACTCCTGTTTTCACTGCGAAAACTATTTTATAAGATTTTGGTACCTGTTTATTCCATATATTTACAATGGAGGGCGGTCGCAAGGGTGTGAAACTCGGGTCAATGCAGTGTTAATAGCTCGCGTATTCAGTTTTACGTTAATAAACACGAAGCCATGAAAACAAGTAGAATATAGATACCCCTGAACGTGTGTCATGTTGCAATAACTATGTCCCTTGCGCATCTTATCTGTACGTTTTCGGTATTGCATTTACACGTGTTGTTTAAATATGACGTAGAAGGAGAGTCTGATCTTCAAGAGTCGTCTAATTAATTGCCGACACGGTTAACGATTTACACCTATTTGAATAAAACTATTGAATATATATTAATTATGTTGAGTGTAAACCGTAAATCGTTCTCAAATTCATTAATAATTCATGAGATTTCGCTCAATCAGACAGCTCCATTCCGTCACGTGAATCGAATGGGCTGTGAAACACCGGTAAAATACTGGTTTCTTCATCAAACACTAGCGTTTCATTTCTGTTGCTTAAACAACAAACACCATACGATTATCCGCAAGTCCCACAACGGCGGCTCATTGGTTCATTGTCTTTCATTTGAGAAGTCATTTCCAAAACTCGTTCTGCGTGTTTGTCAGGTCAGGAGACCTTGGCTGAATTGTTCGCACTGCTGCGTTAACAGAGCGCAAGGCACGTTTTTACTTTCGCTGACGTCTGTGACGGCTCATTGTCCATCACAAATATTTTGTTGCCACATTCTCCCTTACCGGCAATTTCAAAAAGAATTGCAAACGATCGACGTATAAACTGGGCAAAATAATGTAACATACATCTTTTCATATACCTCTGCACAAATAACACCTTTTCCATGCACTATAGCCACTAGTAAGTGTAAACGCTTTCCTCCAGCAACATCTTAAAAGAGCGCTATTATGACGTCATTAAATTAGTATGCTTATAATAATTATTATTTAAGGAGATATACTTTTGTGCAGTTGCATGCAAAGGTTCATGAAATATCATATTGTATTTCTGTATAGTTGAGGAGAAAACACTTAAGCGAAATTGCCTCTTTTTTTTTCAGACAATTAGTGACAAAACCTCTTCGGACACATTAAATAATAATTTATTTTATAGAAAATTACATAAACATAATCCGTTGACCCCCTCCCCCCCCTTTTCAATGTTGGTGTACAACAAGATCATGTAGTTAGGAAGGCATGTGTAATGTAGACAGCGATACTTTGGCCACTCAACATTGAAAGGGGGAGGGGGAATATATCCTTTAATTAGGAGAAATGTCCGAAGGGTTTTGTCACTGATTGTCTGAAAACGAAAGGGTCTTATTTATACTCACGGGTGATCCTTTCGCTGACTTTCATCTTATTATTTTAGAGACGTTTATATGTCCAAACGTCCGAACTCCTGTTTTCACTGCGAAAACTATTTTATAAGATTTTGGTACCTGTTTATTCCATATATTTACAATGGAGGGCGGTCGCAAGGGTGTGAAACTCGGGTCAATGCAGTGTTAATAGCTCGCGTATTCAGTTTTACGTTAATAAACACGAAGCCATGAAAACAAGTAGAATATAGATACCCCTGAACGTGTGTCATGTTGCAATAACTATGTCCCTTGCGCATCTTATCTGTACGTTTTCGGTATTGCATTTACACGTGTTGTTTAAATATGACGTAGAAGGAGAGTCTGATCTTCAAGAGTCGTCTAATTAATTGCCGACACGGTTAACGATTTACACCTATTTGAATAAAACTATTGAATATATATTAATTATGTTGAGTGTAAACCGTAAATCGTTCTCAAATTCATTAATAATTCATGAGATTTCGCTCAATCAGACAGCTCCATTCCGTCACGTGAATCGAATGGGCTGTGAAACACCGGTAAAATACTGGTTTCTTCATCAAACACTAGCGTTTCATTTCTGTTGCTTAAACAACAAACACCATACGATTATCCGCAAGTCCCACAACGGCGGCTCATTGGTTCATTGTCTTTCATTTGAGAAGTCATTTCCAAAACTCGTTCTGCGTGTTTGTCAGGTCAGGAGACCTTGGCTGAATTGTTCGCACTGCTGCGTTAACAGAGCGCAAGGCACGTTTTTACTTTCGCTGACGTCTGTGACGGCTCATTGTCCATCACAAATATTTTGTTGCCACATTCTCCCTTACCGGCAATTTCAAAAAGAATTGCAAACGATCGACGTATAAACTGGGCAAAATAATGTAACATACATCTTTTCATATACCTCTGCACAAATAACACCTTTTCCATGCACTATAGCCACTAGTAAGTGTAAACGCTTTCCTCCAGCAACATCTTAAAAGAGCGCTATTATGACGTCATTAAATTAGTATGCTTATAATAATTATTATTTAAGGAGATATACTTTTGTGCAGTTGCATGCAAAGGTTCATGAAATATCATATTGTATTTCTGTATAGTTGAGGAGAAAACACTTAAGCGAAATTGCCTCTTTTTTTTTCAGACAATTAGTGACAAAACCTCTTCGGACACATTAAATAATAATTTATTTTATAGAAAATTACATAAACATAATCCGTTGACCCCCTCCCCCCTTTTCAATGTTGGTGTACAACAAGATCATGTAGTTAGGAAGGCATGTGTAATGTAGACAGCGATACTTTGGCCACTCAACATTGAAAGGGGGAGGGGGGAATATATCCTTTAATTAGGAGAAATGTCCGAAGGGTTTTGTCACTGATTGTCTGAAAACGAAAGGGTCTTATTTATACTCACGGGTGATCCTTTCGCTGACTTTCATCTTATTATTTTAGAGACGTTTATATGTCCAAACGTCCGAACTCCTGTTTTCACTGCGAAAACTATTTTATAAGATTTTGGTACCTGTTTATTCCATATATTTACAATGGAGGGCGGTCGCAAGGGTGTGAAACTCGGGTCAATGCAGTGTTAATAGCTCGCGTATTCAGTTTTACGTTAATAAACACGAAGCCATGAAAACAAGTAGAATATAGATACCCCTGAACGTGTGTCATGTTGCAATAACTATGTCCCTTGCGCATCTTATCTGTACGTTTTCGGTATTGCATTTACACGTGTTGTTTAAATATGACGTAGAAGGAGAGTCTGATCTTCAAGAGTCGTCTAATTAATTGCCGACACGGTTAACGATTTACACCTATTTGAATAAAACTATTGAATATATATTAATTATGTTGAGTGTAAACCGTAAATCGTTCTCAAATTCATTAATAATTCATGAGATTTCGCTCAATCAGACAGCTCCATTCCGTCACGTGAATCGAATGGGCTGTGAAACACCGGTAAAATACTGGTTTCTTCATCAAACACTAGCGTTTCATTTCTGTTGCTTAAACAACAAACACCATACGATTATCCGCAAGTCCCACAACGGCGGCTCATTGGTTCATTGTCTTTCATTTGAGAAGTCATTTCCAAAACTCGTTCTGCGTGTTTGTCAGGTCAGGAGACCTTGGCTGAATTGTTCGCACTGCTGCGTTAACAGAGCGCAAGGCACGTTTTTACTTTCGCTGACGTCTGTGACGGCTCATTGTTGTCCATCACAAATATTTTGTTGCCACATTCTCCCTTACCGGCAATTTCAAAAAGAATTGCAAACGATCGACGTATAAACTGGGCAAAATAATGTAACATACATCTTTTCATATACCTCTGCACAAATAACACCTTTTCCATGCACTATAGCCACTAGTAAGTGTAAACGCTTTCCTCCAGCAACATCTTAAAAGAGCGCTATTATGACGTCATTAAATTAGTATGCTTATAATAATTATTATTTAAGGAGATATACTTTTGTGCAGTTGCATGCAAAGGTTCATGAAATATCATATTGTATTTCTGTATAGTTGAGGAGAAAACACTTAAGCGAAATTGCCTCTTTTTTTTCCAGACAATTAGTGACAAAACCTCTTCGGACACATTAAATAATAATTTATTTTATAGAAAATTACATAAACATAATCCGTTGACCCCCTCCCCCCCCCTTTTCAATGTTGGTGTACAACAAGATCATGTAGTTAGGAAGGCATGTGTAATGTAGACAGCGATACTTTGGCCACTCAACATTGAAAGGGGGAGGGGGGAATATATCCTTTAATTAGGAGAAATGTCCGAAGGGTTTTGTCACTGATTGTCTGAAAACGAAAGGGTCTTATTTATACTCACGGGTGATCCTTTCGCTGACTTTCATCTTATTATTTTAGAGACGTTTATATGTCCAAACGTCCGAACTCCTGTTTTCACTGCGAAAACTATTTTATAAGATTTTGGTACCTGTTTATTCCATATATTTACAATGGAGGGCGGTCGCAAGGGTGTGAAACTCGGGTCAATGCAGTGTTAATAGCTCGCGTATTCAGTTTTACGTTAATAAACACGAAGCCATGAAAACAAGTAGAATATAGATACCCCTGAACGTGTGTCATGTTGCAATAACTATGTCCCTTGCGCATCTTATCTGTACGTTTTCGGTATTGCATTTACACGTGTTGTTTAAATATGACGTAGAAGGAGAGTCTGATCTTCAAGAGTCGTCTAATTAATTGCCGACACGGTTAACGATTTACACCTATTTGAATAAAACTATTGAATATATATTAATTATGTTGAGTGTAAACCGTAAATCGTTCTCAAATTCATTAATAATTCATGAGATTTCGCTCAATCAGACAGCTCCATTCCGTCACGTGAATCGAATGGGCTGTGAAACACCGGTAAAATACTGGTTTCTTCATCAAACACTAGCGTTTCATTTCTGTTGCTTAAACAACAAACACCATACGATTATCCGCAAGTCCCACAACGGCGGCTCATTGGTTCATTGTCTTTCATTTGAGAAGTCATTTCCAAAACTCGTTCTGCGTGTTTGTCAGGTCAGGAGACCTTGGCTGAATTGTTCGCACTGCTGCGTTAACAGAGCGCAAGGCACGTTTTTACTTTCGCTGACGTCTGTGACGGCTCATTGTCCATCACAAATATTTTGTTGCCACATTCTCCCTTACCGGCAATTTCAAAAAGAATTGCAAACGATCGACGTATAAACTGGGCAAAATAATGTAACATACATCTTTTCATATACCTCTGCACAAATAACACCTTTTCCATGCACTATAGCCACTAGTAAGTGTAAACGCTTTCCTCCAGCAACATCTTAAAAGAGCGCTATTATGACGTCATTAAATTAGTATGCTTATAATAATTATTATTTAAGGAGATATACTTTTGTGCAGTTGCATGCAAAGGTTCATGAAATATCATATTGTATTTCTGTATAGTTGAGGAGAAAACACTTAAGCGAAATTGCCTCTTTTTTTTTCAGAAAATTAGTGACAAAACCTCTTCGGACACATTAAATAATAATTTATTTTATAGAAAATTACATAAACATAATCCGTTGACCCCCTCCCCCCCCCTTTTCAATGTTGGTGTACAACAAGATCATGTAGTTAGGAAGGCATGTGTAATGTAGACAGCGATACTTTGGCCACTCAACATTGAAAGGGGGAGGGGGGAATATATCCTTTAATTAGGAGAAATGTCCGAAGGGTTTTGTCACTGATTGTCTGAAAACGAAAGGGTCTTATTTATACTCACGGGTGATCCTTTCGCTGACTTTCATCTTATTATTTTAGAGACGTTTATATGTCCAAACGTCCGAACTCCTGTTTTCACTGCGAAAACTATTTTATAAGATTTTGGTACCTGTTTATTCCATATATTTACAATGGAGGGCGGTCGCAAGGGTGTGAAACTCGGGTCAATGCAGTGTTAATAGCTCGCGTATTCAGTTTTACGTTAATAAACACGAAGCCATGAAAACAAGTAGAATATAGATACCCCTGAACGTGTGTCATGTTGCAATAACTATGTCCCTTGCGCATCTTATCTGTACGTTTTCGGTATTGCATTTACACGTGTTGTTTAAATATGACGTAGAAGGAGAGTCTGATCTTCAAGAGTCGTCTAATTAATTGCCGACACGGTTAACGATTTACACCTATTTGAATAAAACTATTGAATATATATTAATTATGTTGAGTGTAAACCGTAAATCGTTCTCAAATTCATTAATAATTCATGAGATTTCGCTCAATCAGACAGCTCCATTCCGTCACGTGAATCGAATGGGCTGTGAAACACCGGTAAAATACTGGTTTCTTCATCAAACACTAGCGTTTCATTTCTGTTGCTTAAACAACAAACACCATACGATTATCCGCAAGTCCCACAACGGCGGCTCATTGGTTCATTGTCTTTCATTTGAGAAGTCATTTCCAAAACTCGTTCTGCGTGTTTGTCAGGTCAGGAGACCTTGGCTGAATTGTTCGCACTGCTGCGTTAACAGAGCGCAAGGCACGTTTTTACTTTCGCTGACGTCTGTGACGGCTCATTGTCCATCACAAATATTTTGTTGCCACATTCTCCCTTACCGGCAATTTCAAAAAGAATTGCAAACGATCGACGTATAAACTGGGCAAAATAATGTAACATACATCTTTTCATATACCTCTGCACAAATAACACCTTTTCCATGCACTATAGCCACTAGTAAGTGTAAACGCTTTCCTCCAGCAACATCTTAAAAGAGCGCTATTATGACGTCATTAAATTAGTATGCTTATAATAATTATTATTTAAGGAGATATACTTTTGTGCAGTTGCATGCAAAGGTTCATGAAATATCATATTGTATTTCTGTATAGTTGAGGAGAAAACACTTAAGCGAAATTGCCTCTTTTTTTTTCAGACAATTAGTGACAAAACCTCTTCGGACACATTAAATAATAATTTATTTTATAGAAAATTACATAAACATAATCCGTTGACCCCCTCCCCCCCTTTTCAATGTTGGTGTACAACAAGATCATGTAGTTAGGAAGGCATGTGTAATGTAGACAGCGATACTTTGGCCACTCAACATTGAAAGGGGGAGGGGGAATATATCCTTTAATTAGGAGAAATGTCCGAAGGGTTTTGTCACTGATTGTCTGAAAACGAAAGGGTCTTATTTATACTCACGGGTGATCCTTTCGCTGACTTTCATCTTATTATTTTAGAGACGTTTATATGTCCAAACGTCCGAACTCCTGTTTTCACTGCGAAAACTATTTTATAAGATTTTGGTACCTGTTTATTCCATATATTTACAATGGAGGGCGGTCGCAAGGGTGTGAAACTCGGGTCAATGCAGTGTTAATAGCTCGCGTATTCAGTTTTACGTTAATAAACACGAAGCCATGAAAACAAGTAGAATATAGATACCCCTGAACGTGTGTCATGTTGCAATAACTATGTCCCTTGCGCATCTTATCTGTACGTTTTCGGTATTGCATTTACACGTGTTGTTTAAATATGACGTAGAAGGAGAGTCTGATCTTCAAGAGTCGTCTAATTAATTGCCGACACGGTTAACGATTTACACCTATTTGAATAAAACTATTGAATATATATTAATTATGTTGAGTGTAAACCGTAAATCGTTCTCAAATTCATTAATAATTCATGAGATTTCGCTCAATCAGACAGCTCCATTCCGTCACGTGAATCGAATGGGCTGTGAAACACCGGTAAAATACTGGTTTCTTCATCAAACACTAGCGTTTCATTTCTGTTGCTTAAACAACAAACACCATACGATTATCCGCAAGTCCCACAACGGCGGCTCATTGGTTCATTGTCTTTCATTTGAGAAGTCATTTCCAAAACTCGTTCTGCGTGTTTGTCAGGTCAGGAGACCTTGGCTGAATTGTTCGCACTGCTGCGTTAACAGAGCGCAAGGCACGTTTTTACTTTCGCTGACGTCTGTGACGGCTCATTGTCCATCACAAATATTTTGTTGCCACATTCTCCCTTACCGGCAATTTCAAAAAGAATTGCAAACGATCGACGTATAAACTGGGCAAAATAATGTAACATACATCTTTTCATATACCTCTGCACAAATAACACCTTTTCCATGCACTATAGCCACTAGTAAGTGTAAACGCTTTCCTCCAGCAACATCTTAAAAGAGCGCTATTATGACGTCATTAAATTAGTATGCTTATAATAATTATTATTTAAGGAGATATACTTTTGTGCAGTTGCATGCAAAGGTTCATGAAATATCATATTGTATTTCTGTATAGTTGAGGAGAAAACACTTAAGCGAAATTGCCTCTTTTTTTTTCAGACAATTAGTGACAAAACCTCTTCGGACACATTAAATAATAATTTATTTTATAGAAAATTACATAAACATAATCCGTTGACCCCCTCCCCCCCCTTTTCAATGTTGGTGTACAACAAGATCATGTAGTTAGGAAGGCATGTGTAATGTAGACAGCGATACTTTGGCCACTCAACATTGAAAGGGGGAGGGGGGAATATATCCTTTAATTAGGAGAAATGTCCGAAGGGTTTTGTCACTGATTGTCTGAAAACGAAAGGGTCTTATTTATACTCACGGGTGATCCTTTCGCTGACTTTCATCTTATTATTTTAGAGACGTTTATATGTCCAAACGTCCGAACTCCTGTTTTCACTGCGAAAACTATTTTATAAGATTTTGGTACCTGTTTATTCCATATATTTACAATGGAGGGCGGTCGCAAGGGTGTGAAACTCGGGTCAATGCAGTGTTAATAGCTCGCGTATTCAGTTTTACGTTAATAAACACGAAGCCATGAAAACAAGTAGAATATAGATACCCCTGAACGTGTGTCATGTTGCAATAACTATGTCCCTTGCGCATCTTATCTGTACGTTTTCGGTATTGCATTTACACGTGTTGTTTAAATATGACGTAGAAGGAGAGTCTGATCTTCAAGAGTCGTCTAATTAATTGCCGACACGGTTAACGATTTACACCTATTTGAATAAAACTATTGAATATATATTAATTATGTTGAGTGTAAACCGTAAATCGTTCTCAAATTCATTAATAATTCATGAGATTTCGCTCAATCAGACAGCTCCATTCCGTCACGTGAATCGAATGGGCTGTGAAACACCGGTAAAATACTGGTTTCTTCATCAAACACTAGCGTTTCATTTCTGTTGCTTAAACAACAAACACCATACGATTATCCGCAAGTCCCACAACGGCGGCTCATTGGTTCATTGTCTTTCATTTGAGAAGTCATTTCCAAAACTCGTTCTGCGTGTTTGTCAGGTCAGGAGACCTTGGCTGAATTGTTCGCACTGCTGCGTTAACAGAGCGCAAGGCACGTTTTTACTTTCGCTGACGTCTGTGACGGCTCATTGTCCATCACAAATATTTTGTTGCCACATTCTCCCTTACCGGCAATTTCAAAAAGAATTGCAAACGATCGACGTATAAACTGGGCAAAATAATGTAACATACATCTTTTCATATACCTCTGCACAAATAACACCTTTTCCATGCACTATAGCCACTAGTAAGTGTAAACGCTTTCCTCCAGCAACATCTTAAAAGAGCGCTATTATGACGTCATTAAATTAGTATGCTTATAATAATTATTATTTAAGGAGATATACTTTTGTGCAGTTGCATGCAAAGGTTCATGAAATATCATATTGTATTTCTGTATAGTTGAGGAGAAAACACTTAAGCGAAATTGCCTCTTTTTTTTTCAGACAATTAGTGACAAAACCTCTTCGGACACATTAAATAATAATTTATTTTATAGAAAATTACATAAACATAATCCGTTGACCCCCTCCCCCCCTTTTCAATGTTGGTGTACAACAAGATCATGTAGTTAGGAAGGCATGTGTAATGTAGACAGCGATACTTTGGCCACTCAACATTGAAAGGGGGAGGGGGGAATATATCCTTTAATTAGGAGAAATGTCCGAAGGGTTTTGTCACTGATTGTCTGAAAACGAAAGGGTCTTATTTATACTCACGGGTGATCCTTTCGCTGACTTTCATCTTATTATTTTAGAGACGTTTATATGTCCAAACGTCCGAACTCCTGTTTTCACTGCGAAAACTATTTTATAAGATTTTGGTACCTGTTTATTCCATATATTTACAATGGAGGGCGGTCGCAAGGGTGTGAAACTCGGGTCAATGCAGTGTTAATAGCTCGCGTATTCAGTTTTACGTTAATAAACACGAAGCCATGAAAACAAGTAGAATATAGATACCCCTGAACGTGTGTCATGTTGCAATAACTATGTCCCTTGCGCATCTTATCTGTACGTTTTCGGTATTGCATTTACACGTGTTGTTTAAATATGACGTAGAAGGAGAGTCTGATCTTCAAGAGTCGTCTAATTAATTGCCGACACGGTTAACGATTTACACCTATTTGAATAAAACTATTGAATATATATTAATTATGTTGAGTGTAAACCGTAAATCGTTCTCAAATTCATTAATAATTCATGAGATTTCGCTCAATCAGACAGCTCCATTCCGTCACGTGAATCGAATGGGCTGTGAAACACCGGTAAAATACTGGTTTCTTCATCAAACACTAGCGTTTCATTTCTGTTGCTTAAACAACAAACACCATACGATTATCCGCAAGTCCCACAACGGCGGCTCATTGGTTCATTGTCTTTCATTTGAGAAGTCATTTCCAAAACTCGTTCTGCGTGTTTGTCAGGTCAGGAGACCTTGGCTGAATTGTTCGCACTGCTGCGTTAACAGAGCGCAAGGCACGTTTTTACTTTCGCTGACGTCTGTGACGGCTCATTGTCCATCACAAATATTTTGTTGCCACATTCTCCCTTACCGGCAATTTCAAAAAGAATTGCAAACGATCGACGTATAAACTGGGCAAAATAATGTAACATACATCTTTTCATATACCTCTGCACAAATAACACCTTTTCCATGCACTATAGCCACTAGTAAGTGTAAACGCTTTCCTCCAGCAACATCTTAAAAGAGCGCTATTATGACGTCATTAAATTAGTATGCTTATAATAATTATTATTTAAGGAGATATACTTTTGTGCAGTTGCATGCAAAGGTTCATGAAATATCATATTGTATTTCTGTATAGTTGAGGAGAAAACACTTAAGCGAAATTGCCTCTTTTTTTTTCAGACAATTAGTGACAAAACCTCTTCGGACACATTAAATAATAATTTATTTTATAGAAAATTACATAAACATAATCCGTTGACCCCCTCCCCCCCTTTTCAATGTTGGTGTACAACAAGATCATGTAGTTAGGAAGGCATGTGTAATGTAGACAGCGATACTTTGGCCACTCAACATTGAAAGGGGGAGGGGGAATATATCCTTTAATTAGGAGAAATGTCCGAAGGGTTTTGTCACTGATTGTCTGAAAACGAAAGGGTCTTATTTATACTCACGGGTGATCCTTTCGCTGACTTTCATCTTATTATTTTAGAGACGTTTATATGTCCAAACGTCCGAACTCCTGTTTTCACTGCGAAAACTATTTTATAAGATTTTGGTACCTGTTTATTCCATATATTTACAATGGAGGGCGGTCGCAAGGGTGTGAAACTCGGGTCAATGCAGTGTTAATAGCTCGCGTATTCAGTTTTACGTTAATAAACACGAAGCCATGAAAACAAGTAGAATATAGATACCCCTGAACGTGTGTCATGTTGCAATAACTATGTCCCTTGCGCATCTTATCTGTACGTTTTCGGTATTGCATTTACACGTGTTGTTTAAATATGACGTAGAAGGAGAGTCTGATCTTCAAGAGTCGTCTAATTAATTGCCGACACGGTTAACGATTTACACCTATTTGAATAAAACTATTGAATATATATTAATTATGTTGAGTGTAAACCGTAAATCGTTCTCAAATTCATTAATAATTCATGAGATTTCGCTCAATCAGACAGCTCCATTCCGTCACGTGAATCGAATGGGCTGTGAAACACCGGTAAAATACTGGTTTCTTCATCAAACACTAGCGTTTCATTTCTGTTGCTTAAACAACAAACACCATACGATTATCCGCAAGTCCCACAACGGCGGCTCATTGGTTCATTGTCTTTCATTTGAGAAGTCATTTCCAAAACTCGTTCTGCGTGTTTGTCAGGTCAGGAGACCTTGGCTGAATTGTTCGCACTGCTGCGTTAACAGAGCGCAAGGCACGTTTTTACTTTCGCTGACGTCTGTGACGGCTCATTGTCCATCACAAATATTTTGTTGCCACATTCTCCCTTACCGGCAATTTCAAAAAGAATTGCAAACGATCGACGTATAAACTGGGCAAAATAATGTAACATACATCTTTTCATATACCTCTGCACAAATAACACCTTTTCCATGCACTATAGCCACTAGTAAGTGTAAACGCTTTCCTCCAGCAACATCTTAAAAGAGCGCTATTATGACGTCATTAAATTAGTATGCTTATAATAATTATTATTTAAGGAGATATACTTTTGTGCAGTTGCATGCAAAGGTTCATGAAATATCATATTGTATTTCTGTATAGTTGAGGAGAAAACACTTAAGCGAAATTGCCTCTTTTTTTTTCAGACAATTAGTGACAAAACCTCTTCGGACACATTAAATAATAATTTATTTTATAGAAAATTACATAAACATAATCCGTTGACCCCCTCCCCCCCCTTTTCAATGTTGGTGTACAACAAGATCATGTAGTTAGGAAGGCATGTGTAATGTAGACAGCGATACTTTGGCCACTCAACATTGAAAGGGGGAGGGGGGAATATATCCTTTAATTAGGAGAAATGTCCGAAGGGTTTTGTCACTGATTGTCTGAAAACGAAAGGGTCTTATTTATACTCACGGGTGATCCTTTCGCTGACTTTCATCTTATTATTTTAGAGACGTTTATATGTCCAAACGTCCGAACTCCTGTTTTCACTGCGAAAACTATTTTATAAGATTTTGGTACCTGTTTATTCCATATATTTACAATGGAGGGCGGTCGCAAGGGTGTGAAACTCGGGTCAATGCAGTGTTAATAGCTCGCGTATTCAGTTTTACGTTAATAAACACGAAGCCATGAAAACAAGTAGAATATAGATACCCCTGAACGTGTGTCATGTTGCAATAACTATGTCCCTTGCGCATCTTATCTGTACGTTTTCGGTATTGCATTTACACGTGTTGTTTAAATATGACGTAGAAGGAGAGTCTGATCTTCAAGAGTCGTCTAATTAATTGCCGACACGGTTAACGATTTACACCTATTTGAATAAAACTATTGAATATATATTAATTATGTTGAGTGTAAACCGTAAATCGTTCTCAAATTCATTAATAATTCATGAGATTTCGCTCAATCAGACAGCTCCATTCCGTCACGTGAATCGAATGGGCTGTGAAACACCGGTAAAATACTGGTTTCTTCATCAAACACTAGCGTTTCATTTCTGTTGCTTAAACAACAAACACCATACGATTATCCGCAAGTCCCACAACGGCGGCTCATTGGTTCATTGTCTTTCATTTGAGAAGTCATTTCCAAAACTCGTTCTGCGTGTTTGTCAGGTCAGGAGACCTTGGCTGAATTGTTCGCACTGCTGCGTTAACAGAGCGCAAGGCACGTTTTTACTTTCGCTGACGTCTGTGACGGCTCATTGTCCATCACAAATATTTTGTTGCCACATTCTCCCTTACCGGCAATTTCAAAAAGAATTGCAAACGATCGACGTATAAACTGGGCAAAATAATGTAACATACATCTTTTCATATACCTCTGCACAAATAACACCTTTTCCATGCACTATAGCCACTAGTAAGTGTAAACGCTTTCCTCCAGCAACATCTTAAAAGAGCGCTATTATGACGTCATTAAATTAGTATGCTTATAATAATTATTATTTAAGGAGATATACTTTTGTGCAGTTGCATGCAAAGGTTCATGAAATATCATATTGTATTTCTGTATAGTTGAGGAGAAAACACTTAAGCGAAATTGCCTCTTTTTTTTTCAGAAAATTAGTGACAAAACCTCTTCGGACACATTAAATAATAATTTATTTTATAGAAAATTACATAAACATAATCCGTTGACCCCCTCCCCCCCTTTTCAATGTTGGTGTACAACAAGATCATGTAGTTAGGAAGGCATGTGTAATGTAGACAGCGATACTTTGGCCACTCAACATTGAAAGGGGGAGGGGGAATATATCCTTTAATTAGGAGAAATGTCCGAAGGGTTTTGTCACTGATTGTCTGAAAACGAAAGGGTCTTATTTATACTCACGGGTGATCCTTTCGCTGACTTTCATCTTATTATTTTAGAGACGTTTATATGTCCAAACGTCCGAACTCCTGTTTTCACTGCGAAAACTATTTTATAAGATTTTGGTACCTGTTTATTCCATATATTTACAATGGAGGGCGGTCGCAAGGGTGTGAAACTCGGGTCAATGCAGTGTTAATAGCTCGCGTATTCAGTTTTACGTTAATAAACACGAAGCCATGAAAACAAGTAGAATATAGATACCCCTGAACGTGTGTCATGTTGCAATAACTATGTCCCTTGCGCATCTTATCTGTACGTTTTCGGTATTGCATTTACACGTGTTGTTTAAATATGACGTAGAAGGAGAGTCTGATCTTCAAGAGTCGTCTAATTAATTGCCGACACGGTTAACGATTTACACCTATTTGAATAAAACTATTGAATATATATTAATTATGTTGAGTGTAAACCGTAAATCGTTCTCAAATTCATTAATAATTCATGAGATTTCGCTCAATCAGACAGCTCCATTCCGTCACGTGAATCGAATGGGCTGTGAAACACCGGTAAAATACTGGTTTCTTCATCAAACACTAGCGTTTCATTTCTGTTGCTTAAACAACAAACACCATACGATTATCCGCAAGTCCCACAACGGCGGCTCATTGGTTCATTGTCTTTCATTTGAGAAGTCATTTCCAAAACTCGTTCTGCGTGTTTGTCAGGTCAGGAGACCTTGGCTGAATTGTTCGCACTGCTGCGTTAACAGAGCGCAAGGCACGTTTTTACTTTCGCTGACGTCTGTGACGGCTCATTGTCCATCACAAATATTTTGTTGCCACATTCTCCCTTACCGGCAATTTCAAAAAGAATTGCAAACGATCGACGTATAAACTGGGCAAAATAATGTAACATACATCTTTTCATATACCTCTGCACAAATAACACCTTTTCCATGCACTATAGCCACTAGTAAGTGTAAACGCTTTCCTCCAGCAACATCTTAAAAGAGCGCTATTATGACGTCATTAAATTAGTATGCTTATAATAATTATTATTTAAGGAGATATACTTTTGTGCAGTTGCATGCAAAGGTTCATGAAATATCATATTGTATTTCTGTATAGTTGAGGAGAAAACACTTAAGCGAAATTGCCTCTTTTTTTTTCAGACAATTAGTGACAAAACCTCTTCGGACACATTAAATAATAATTTATTTTATAGAAAATTACATAAACATAATCCGTTGACCCCCTCCCCCCCCTTTTCAATGTTGGTGTACAACAAGATCATGTAGTTAGGAAGGCATGTGTAATGTAGACAGCGATACTTTGGCCACTCAACATTGAAAGGGGGAGGGGGAATATATCCTTTAATTAGGAGAAATGTCCGAAGGGTTTTGTCACTGATTGTCTGAAAACGAAAGGGTCTTATTTATACTCACGGGTGATCCTTTCGCTGACTTTCATCTTATTATTTTAGAGACGTTTATATGTCCAAACGTCCGAACTCCTGTTTTCACTGCGAAAACTATTTTATAAGATTTTGGTACCTGTTTATTCCATATATTTACAATGGAGGGCGGTCGCAAGGGTGTGAAACTCGGGTCAATGCAGTGTTAATAGCTCGCGTATTCAGTTTTACGTTAATAAACACGAAGCCATGAAAACAAGTAGAATATAGATACCCCTGAACGTGTGTCATGTTGCAATAACTATGTCCCTTGCGCATCTTATCTGTACGTTTTCGGTATTGCATTTACACGTGTTGTTTAAATATGACGTAGAAGGAGAGTCTGATCTTCAAGAGTCGTCTAATTAATTGCCGACACGGTTAACGATTTACACCTATTTGAATAAAACTATTGAATATATATTAATTATGTTGAGTGTAAACCGTAAATCGTTCTCAAATTCATTAATAATTCATGAGATTTCGCTCAATCAGACAGCTCCATTCCGTCACGTGAATCGAATGGGCTGTGAAACACCGGTAAAATACTGGTTTCTTCATCAAACACTAGCGTTTCATTTCTGTTGCTTAAACAACAAACACCATACGATTATCCGCAAGTCCCACAACGGCGGCTCATTGGTTCATTGTCTTTCATTTGAGAAGTCATTTCCAAAACTCGTTCTGCGTGTTTGTCAGGTCAGGAGACCTTGGCTGAATTGTTCGCACTGCTGCGTTAACAGAGCGCAAGGCACGTTTTTACTTTCGCTGACGTCTGTGACGGCTCATTGTCCATCACAAATATTTTGTTGCCACATTCTCCCTTACCGGCAATTTCAAAAAGAATTGCAAACGATCGACGTATAAACTGGGCAAAATAATGTAACATACATCTTTTCATATACCTCTGCACAAATAACACCTTTTCCATGCACTATAGCCACTAGTAAGTGTAAACGCTTTCCTCCAGCAACATCTTAAAAGAGCGCTATTATGACGTCATTAAATTAGTATGCTTATAATAATTATTATTTAAGGAGATATACTTTTGTGCAGTTGCATGCAAAGGTTCATGAAATATCATATTGTATTTCTGTATAGTTGAGGAGAAAACACTTAAGCGAAATTGCCTCTTTTTTTTTCAGAAAATTAGTGACAAAACCTCTTCGGACACATTAAATAATAATTTATTTTATAGAAAATTACATAAACATAATCCGTTGACCCCCTCCCCCCCTTTTCAATGTTGGTGTACAACAAGATCATGTAGTTAGGAAGGCATGTGTAATGTAGACAGCGATACTTTGGCCACTCAACATTGAAAGGGGGAGGGGGAATATATCCTTTAATTAGGAGAAATGTCCGAAGGGTTTTGTCACTGATTGTCTGAAAACGAAAGGGTCTTATTTATACTCACGGGTGATCCTTTCGCTGACTTTCATCTTATTATTTTAGAGACGTTTATATGTCCAAACGTCCGAACTCCTGTTTTCACTGCGAAAACTATTTTATAAGATTTTGGTACCTGTTTATTCCATATATTTACAATGGAGGGCGGTCGCAAGGGTGTGAAACTCGGGTCAATGCAGTGTTAATAGCTCGCGTATTCAGTTTTACGTTAATAAACACGAAGCCATGAAAACAAGTAGAATATAGATACCCCTGAACGTGTGTCATGTTGCAATAACTATGTCCCTTGCGCATCTTATCTGTACGTTTTCGGTATTGCATTTACACGTGTTGTTTAAATATGACGTAGAAGGAGAGTCTGATCTTCAAGAGTCGTCTAATTAATTGCCGACACGGTTAACGATTTACACCTATTTGAATAAAACTATTGAATATATATTAATTATGTTGAGTGTAAACCGTAAATCGTTCTCAAATTCATTAATAATTCATGAGATTTCGCTCAATCAGACAGCTCCATTCCGTCACGTGAATCGAATGGGCTGTGAAACACCGGTAAAATACTGGTTTCTTCATCAAACACTAGCGTTTCATTTCTGTTGCTTAAACAACAAACACCATACGATTATCCGCAAGTCCCACAACGGCGGCTCATTGGTTCATTGTCTTTCATTTGAGAAGTCATTTCCAAAACTCGTTCTGCGTGTTTGTCAGGTCAGGAGACCTTGGCTGAATTGTTCGCACTGCTGCGTTAACAGAGCGCAAGGCACGTTTTTACTTTCGCTGACGTCTGTGACGGCTCATTGTCCATCACAAATATTTTGTTGCCACATTCTCCCTTACCGGCAATTTCAAAAAGAATTGCAAACGATCGACGTATAAACTGGGCAAAATAATGTAACATACATCTTTTCATATACCTCTGCACAAATAACACCTTTTCCATGCACTATAGCCACTAGTAAGTGTAAACGCTTTCCTCCAGCAACATCTTAAAAGAGCGCTATTATGACGTCATTAAATTAGTATGCTTATAATAATTATTATTTAAGGAGATATACTTTTGTGCAGTTGCATGCAAAGGTTCATGAAATATCATATTGTATTTCTGTATAGTTGAGGAGAAAACACTTAAGCGAAATTGCCTCTTTTTTTTTCAGACAATTAGTGACAAAACCTCTTCGGACACATTAAATAATAATTTATTTTATAGAAAATTACATAAACATAATCCGTTGACCCCCTCCCCCCCTTTTCAATGTTGGTGTACAACAAGATCATGTAGTTAGGAAGGCATGTGTAATGTAGACAGCGATACTTTGGCCACTCAACATTGAAAGGGGGAGGGGGGAATATATCCTTTAATTAGGAGAAATGTCCGAAGGGTTTTGTCACTGATTGTCTGAAAACGAAAGGGTCTTATTTATACTCACGGGTGATCCTTTCGCTGACTTTCATCTTATTATTTTAGAGACGTTTATATGTCCAAACGTCCGAACTCCTGTTTTCACTGCGAAAACTATTTTATAAGATTTTGGTACCTGTTTATTCCATATATTTACAATGGAGGGCGGTCGCAAGGGTGTGAAACTCGGGTCAATGCAGTGTTAATAGCTCGCGTATTCAGTTTTACGTTAATAAACACGAAGCCATGAAAACAAGTAGAATATAGATACCCCTGAACGTGTGTCATGTTGCAATAACTATGTCCCTTGCGCATCTTATCTGTACGTTTTCGGTATTGCATTTACACGTGTTGTTTAAATATGACGTAGAAGGAGAGTCTGATCTTCACGAGTCGTCTAATTAATTGCCGACACGGTTAACGATTTACACCTATTTGAATAAAACTATTGAATATATATTAATTATGTTGAGTGTAAACCGTAAATCGTTCTCAAATTCATTAATAATTCATGAGATTTCGCTCAATCAGACAGCTCCATTCCGTCACGTGAATCGAATGGGCTGTGAAACACCGGTAAAATACTGGTTTCTTCATCAAACACTAGCGTTTCATTTCTGTTGCTTAAACAACAAACACCATACGATTATCCGCAAGTCCCACAACGGCGGCTCATTGGTTCATTGTCTTTCATTTGAGAAGTCATTTCCAAAACTCGTTCTGCGTGTTTGTCAGGTCAGGAGACCTTGGCTGAATTGTTCGCACTGCTGCGTTAACAGAGCGCAAGGCACGTTTTTACTTTCGCTGACGTCTGTGACGGCTCATTGTCCATCACAAATATTTTGTTGCCACATTCTCCCTTACCGGCAATTTCAAAAAGAATTGCAAACGATCGACGTATAAACTGGGCAAAATAATGTAACATACATCTTTTCATATACCTCTGCACAAATAACACCTTTTCCATGCACTATAGCCACTAGTAAGTGTAAACGCTTTCCTCCAGCAACATCTTAAAAGAGCGCTATTATGACGTCATTAAATTAGTATGCTTATAATAATTATTATTTAAGGAGATATACTTTTGTGCAGTTGCATGCAAAGGTTCATGAAATATCATATTGTATTTCTGTATAGTTGAGGAGAAAACACTTAAGCGAAATTGCCTCTTTTTTTTTCAGAAAATTAGTGACAAAACCTCTTCGGACACATTAAATAATAATTTATTTTATAGAAAATTACATAAACATAATCCGTTGACCCCCTCCCCCCCTTTTCAATGTTGGTGTACAACAAGATCATGTAGTTAGGAAGGCATGTGTAATGTAGACAGCGATACTTTGGCCACTCAACATTGAAAGGGGGAGGGGGGAATATATCCTTTAATTAGGAGAAATGTCCGAAGGGTTTTGTCACTGATTGTCTGAAAACGAAAGGGTCTTATTTATACTCACGGGTGATCCTTTCGCTGACTTTCATCTTATTATTTTAGAGACGTTTATATGTCCAAACGTCCGAACTCCTGTTTTCACTGCGAAAACTATTTTATAAGATTTTGGTACCTGTTTATTCCATATATTTACAATGGAGGGCGGTCGCAAGGGTGTGAAACTCGGGTCAATGCAGTGTTAATAGCTCGCGTATTCAGTTTTACGTTAATAAACACGAAGCCATGAAAACAAGTAGAATATAGATACCCCTGAACGTGTGTCATGTTGCAATAACTATGTCCCTTGCGCATCTTATCTGTACGTTTTCGGTATTGCATTTACACGTGTTGTTTAAATATGACGTAGAAGGAGAGTCTGATCTTCAAGAGTCGTCTAATTAATTGCCGACACGGTTAACGATTTACACCTATTTGAATAAAACTATTGAATATATATTAATTATGTTGAGTGTAAACCGTAAATCGTTCTCAAATTCATTAATAATTCATGAGATTTCGCTCAATCAGACAGCTCCATTCCGTCACGTGAATCGAATGGGCTGTGAAACACCGGTAAAATACTGGTTTCTTCATCAAACACTAGCGTTTCATTTCTGTTGCTTAAACAACAAACACCATACGATTATCCGCAAGTCCCACAACGGCGGCTCATTGGTTCATTGTCTTTCATTTGAGAAGTCATTTCCAAAACTCGTTCTGCGTGTTTGTCAGGTCAGGAGACCTTGGCTGAATTGTTCGCACTGCTGCGTTAACAGAGCGCAAGGCACGTTTTTACTTTCGCTGACGTCTGTGACGGCTCATTGTCCATCACAAATATTTTGTTGCCACATTCTCCCTTACCGGCAATTTCAAAAAGAATTGCAAACGATCGACGTATAAACTGGGCAAAATAATGTAACATACATCTTTTCATATACCTCTGCACAAATAACACCTTTTCCATGCACTATAGCCACTAGTAAGTGTAAACGCTTTCCTCCAGCAACATCTTAAAAGAGCGCTATTATGACGTCATTAAATTAGTATGCTTATAATAATTATTATTTAAGGAGATATACTTTTGTGCAGTTGCATGCAAAGGTTCATGAAATATCATATTGTATTTCTGTATAGTTGAGGAGAAAACACTTAAGCGAAATTGCCTCTTTTTTTTTCAGAAAATTAGTGACAAAACCTCTTCGGACACATTAAATAATAATTTATTTTATAGAAAATTACATAAACATAATCCGTTGACCCCCTCCCCCCCTTTTCAATGTTGGTGTACAACAAGATCATGTAGTTAGGAAGGCATGTGTAATGTAGACAGCGATACTTTGGCCACTCAACATTGAAAGGGGGAGGGGGGAATATATCCTTTAATTAGGAGAAATGTCCGAAGGGTTTTGTCACTGATTGTCTGAAAACGAAAGGGTCTTATTTATACTCACGGGTGATCCTTTCGCTGACTTTCATCTTATTATTTTAGAGACGTTTATATGTCCAAACGTCCGAACTCCTGTTTTCACTGCGAAAACTATTTTATAAGATTTTGGTACCTGTTTATTCCATATATTTACAATGGAGGGCGGTCGCAAGGGTGTGAAACTCGGGTCAATGCAGTGTTAATAGCTCGCGTATTCAGTTTTACGTTAATAAACACGAAGCCATGAAAACAAGTAGAATATAGATACCCCTGAACGTGTGTCATGTTGCAATAACTATGTCCCTTGCGCATCTTATCTGTACGTTTTCGGTATTGCATTTACACGTGTTGTTTAAATATGACGTAGAAGGAGAGTCTGATCTTCAAGAGTCGTCTAATTAATTGCCGACACGGTTAACGATTTACACCTATTTGAATAAAACTATTGAATATATATTAATTATGTTGAGTGTAAACCGTAAATCGTTCTCAAATTCATTAATAATTCATGAGATTTCGCTCAATCAGACAGCTCCATTCCGTCACGTGAATCGAATGGGCTGTGAAACACCGGTAAAATACTGGTTTCTTCATCAAACACTAGCGTTTCATTTCTGTTGCTTAAACAACAAACACCATACGATTATCCGCAAGTCCCACAACGGCGGCTCATTGGTTCATTGTCTTTCATTTGAGAAGTCATTTCCAAAACTCGTTCTGCGTGTTTGTCAGGTCAGGAGACCTTGGCTGAATTGTTCGCACTGCTGCGTTAACAGAGCGCAAGGCACGTTTTTACTTTCGCTGACGTCTGTGACGGCTCATTGTCCATCACAAATATTTTGTTGCCACATTCTCCCTTACCGGCAATTTCAAAAAGAATTGCAAACGATCGACGTATAAACTGGGCAAAATAATGTAACATACATCTTTTCATATACCTCTGCACAAATAACACCTTTTCCATGCACTATAGCCACTAGTAAGTGTAAACGCTTTCCTCCAGCAACATCTTAAAAGAGCGCTATTATGACGTCATTAAATTAGTATGCTTATAATAATTATTATTTAAGGAGATATACTTTTGTGCAGTTGCATGCAAAGGTTCATGAAATATCATATTGTATTTCTGTATAGTTGAGGAGAAAACACTTAAGCGAAATTGCCTCTTTTTTTTTCAGAAAATTAGTGACAAAACCTCTTCGGACACATTAAATAATAATTTATTTTATAGAAAATTACATAAACATAATCCGTTGACCCCCTCCCCCCCCCTTTTCAATGTTGGTGTACAACAAGATCATGTAGTTAGGAAGGCATGTGTAATGTAGACAGCGATACTTTGGCCACTCAACATTGAAAGGGGGGAGGGGGGAATATATCCTTTAATTAGGAGAAATGTCCGAAGGGTTTTGTCACTGATTGTAGTCAGGTTTTGTTGACATTCAATGCATCACATTGTTGCGTACCTTTGTGTTTCCAAGAGGGTTACCGCCTTCCAAATGGTGAAAAGGTTTCGTTTTTGTGGATACTGGTTGGTAATCCATATCCGCTATGTCATGAGCGCGGTTGTGTGTGTGTTTGTGTGTTTGTTTGTTTGTTTGTTTGTTTTGTTTGTTTGTTTGTTTGTTTGTTTGTTTGTTTGTTTGTTTGTTTGTTTGTTTGTTTGTTTGTTTGTTTGTTTGTTTGTTTGTTTGTTTGTGTGTTTGTTTGTTTGTTTGTTTGTGTGTGTGTGTGTGTGTACGAATGTTTTCGTCAATCACGTGATCAACGCAAACGACCAATAGCGGATCCGAATCAGCATACTTCAGAACAGAAGTCTTATTTGTATGTCCGAAGGGGTTTATGGACGTGTACCAGAACAATGAATGGAAGATAGAAAGTTGAGTTTTGTTTCAGGTAATGAACATTTGCGCGCTATCACAAGACGCCAAGAAATATATGACAAGTCGACAGCTGACAGTTGGCTACTGGTCTGTCGGTATAAATTTGAACGGTTTTGAGAATTTTTGCGGATTGTCTGGTTTCGAAACAATATGTATTTCAGCAATTTTAATACATTTTTATGGTTGAGTTGGGGTTTTTTTTTGACGATTTGTTAGGTTTAAAAGAATGGTCGCTGCAGTCGCCATTTTGAAAATTAATTACACCATTGATTAGACACCATCCGTCAAAATGATGATTCCGGCAATTTCCGACAACGATTTCCAGTAGAGATAACTATCGCGAAATAGGCGGTTCAGCTCGACCAATCAGAGGCCGAGAAATGCAATAGTTGCTTCAGAAATTTTACTAAATATATTTAGTATATTCCCCATTGCCGCCATGTTTTGCCTCACTTTTTTATTGCCAGTCAGCCTTCCAGGTATATACAGAGTTCACTGGGGACAAGGTAATAGGAGCAGGCAGTCCAGTTATATATAGGTCAGTGGTTTCGGCTCGGTTTTTCTTTTTTTTGGGGGGGTGTCACGATTTTGCATTTTTGCCTCTTTTTACTTCCGCTACTAAGTTGTTAGCCGTGTGACGGAGTGAGACGGTGAGGCATGTTGTAAGTTCTTTGCTCCTTTTGCTTTTCGGGAGCGAGTGAACAGTTTTGCCTTTTGATCAAGGTGTTCTTGCACATTGTTGGTAGCTTTCAAAAGAGACTGAGTGGCTGTGTACCACATTCAACCTTCGAATCTTCGATCTGGTATCCCTCGGCCCTCTGCGGAGAGGCCCAAATCTTCGATGTTGTGATTCCTGCAATAACACTTCAATCAGTATCTTTTACCCAAGCCCTCCGCACTTTGCCAGTAGCCCAAGTCAACGCCTAACCCAGGCGTCTTGTTAATAAATTATAGAGCAGTTTAAAGCAAGAACTAGCAGAAATGGTAAACGATTTGTTTCAGATTTGAACGAAGTAAAGGCCAACAATGACTCGTTTTGCCGCTGAAATCTCACAGAAATTTAGGCCGGGCCCAGTCTCTCTTAAAACACAGTAACCCAAAACCAACAACCAAAAAACGAGTAAACAAATAGGTTGCCAATTCGCAACCAATGCAAAACTTCTCAAAATCACTAAAATCATGGAGAAACCTTGTGTTTTACTAAAATATAAATACGCTACGTTAATCAACTGTGGTTAATCTAGAGTAAATTTAGAGTTAAAAAAAATCAATTTAGCTCATTAAGGCGCTTCGCCGCGGAGGGACACTCCCATTTATGTGCTACACGGGGACCAACAGGGTACATGAATCCCTGTTTTGGTTTGGGACAAGTTATGGTCTGAAACATGATAAAAAAATTAAATTCCTTTGTCGGGACACCCCTATCTTGATTCTAGAGAGTTTGTTATAAGGGTTAGTTTTGTCGTGTTTACCCGGCCCTCTCGTCCTTGGTAACGATTTAGTCGTTTTGTGAGACGAACGCTGTACATATGACTCGCGGATTCAAATATGTGATATAATTCATTCCGCCACAGAATAGTAATACAACCAGAAGTCCAACTCAAGTGAAAACTTGTCCGCATTTCTTCAATGCGCAGGCGCGATATTGTACGCCATCCGACGCCATTCTACGCCATCCTACGCCATCCTGGCAAGTTCCCCCGGCAGTTTTAACCTTCTTTTGAAGGGCCAAACTGCCGGGGGAACTTGCCAGGATGGCGTAGGATGGCGTAGGATGGCGAGGAATCCAGATGCGCGAGGCGACATGCGCGAGGACATAAACTTCAAAGGTTCCGACGCGAGTTGGACTTCTGGTTGTATTACTATTCTGTGATTCCGCAGAAAGACTTGGCAGAGCAGAAGAACACACTTCAAACGCTAAAGAAACGAAATTTCTCGGTGAAAAAAATGACCGAAAATACAGCTTCCAACTCCAAAGGACGTCTAGTTTCTGACTATTCGTCAGTAGATTCCGGAGCCAGCTCGATAAACGCCGAACATTTCGAGGTGAACATTCAAGACCCAAAGACGAACAGCCAAACGTCTCGTTTAAACCCAGAACAAACCGATGAACTTCGAAGGAAATTTAATAAGATGGATAAAGAGAAATACTTTGCTTTAAAGGTAAGTTTGTCGTTCTTTCTTTTGTAAAGGCTTCTGTAGCTTAATATGTGAAAGGTGAAGTTTGAAATTGGATATGGTGTGATATAATTTGCATAAAGACATATTCATCTCTCATCTCAACTTTATTGGCAAAAGATCATTGTTTATCGCTCTGTTGCTTTTTATCTATTTTGTTGTTGTTGTTGTTGTTTTTGTGCCAGCAATTTAGATACTGGAGTTTCTTAGGTGAAATATTTGTTAGTCCTGACCCTTGCTATTATTAAGCTGCAGTAAAATTCCTTTCCTTTAGTAATAATTAATAAAGTACCTATCAATAATTAACACTAAAACAATATACACTTAATGTCTGCTCCCGAGGGAAACAGTTCGTTTTGTTTTCCCGAGAGTCTTGATATGAAACATCAAGACTCAAGAGAAAACAAAACTAATTGTTTCCCGAGGGATAAGACATTAAGTGTTTTGTTATATAGCTTGAGTTTCACTGAATAATTTCGGCTTTAATCAAGGGAAAGTACACAAAAGACAAATGCTAAGACTTACCAGAACATTTCACCTGGCTCTGTAATTTCACTTCAACCAAACAAATATGAGTCTCAGAACAAAAGAACAGCAATGCATTTCTCCAGTTAATCTTCACACATGCCTTGAAGACCTATAAATATTCTTTTTTTCGTACCAAACAAGCTTTTGTTTATAGGATGCCGTGAAGAGTTCAAAGTTCTAGTGAGCAACAATTGAAAACTTATTGACCGAGCAGGCAATAAGTTCTCAATTATTGCCTGCTCGATAGATATTGAATTTAGCTGAGGTCATGTGACCACAAACCAACCAATGACAGTCATCGTTGTATCCAGTGAAGCTCTAGCTATATAACAATAAACTATTATCGGATGAGGCTGAGCTCAATGTGTCTGCTGAAGCTGAATTATTAATTATTGGGTTTGTGGTCACATGACCTTAGCTAAATTTCAATGTAGACTGAGCGGGCAACAATTGAGAACTTATTGACCATAACTTTGAATTCTTCACAGTATCCTATAAACAAAAGCTGGTTTGGTACAAAAAAAGATTATTTATATGTAGGTCTTCAAAGTTCAAAGCATTGTGTGAGATTAACTGGAGAAATATATCGCTGTTCTTTTGTTCTGAGACTCATATTTGCATGTTTAGTTGAAGTAAAATCATGAAGCCAGGCATAATATTTTTGGTAAGTCTTTCAGTTTGTCTTTTGTGTACTTTCCCTTGATAAACATTGAAATTATTCAGCAAAACTCAAGCTACAGTATATAATTTAATCTCTTGGGAAAACAAAACTAAATATTTCCCTTGTGACCATTAAGTGTATTATGTTTGGCAGAAATGATGTAACCACTGCCTGACATACTGTAGAGTATGTGCCCAATAAGAAATGAGTTCTAATGAAGTTCAGATATAGATATAGATAGATAACTTTATTTCAGTGTCAAAGAATACATAGCCGACTATATATGTCTACTAATTGGGGACACTATTTAGATATAAGTATATTAAAATGAAATACATATCTATATACAGAAACCTAAAATAACAACTAAGAAAAAAAGATATATACATATGTATGCAATTTAACTCATTAAAAACTTATAATAGGTACGTATAAGTATCAGGTACTGCATAATATACATGTATTTAATCATCCAGTCCAAGGTCAATGTTATGATTGTTATCTGCTGAAGGCTAAGGTAGATAACATTGACTGAGATCTGGATAAATCTTGATAACATGCATAAACCGAATCCAATAATTGTTTTATACATTCAAAATAGTTATACTAAAATACCAGTAAGAAAAGTCGGTAAGAAAAATACAGTACACATAGCTTAAAATGACTTTAATATACTGAAATAAAATACTCAAGATTGTGTTGTTTAAATATGATTTAATGGTAATCTATTAATGTTTCGTTTCTATGTATATCATTTAATGGTTTTGGCAATCTTCTAAGTTCTAAAGATGTTGCGTTTACAGTAGCAACGAAACATTAGATTTCTATTGCTTCGTGTACTTTGCTGGGCATTGATATTTATGCCAAGATTACGATACCCACCTCAGTTGTTGGATCATTGGTGGGTTTGCTATTAAAGAGTTTTGTGATTGCTTGCTTACTAACTTATGTATAATTAAGTACTTTTGAAAAACCTCAAACCTGAATTTCATTTTAGTACATGCATTTCACTTTGCTGAAACCAGACATTTTCCTCGTCATTTGGAAGCCACTCAGGTTAAAACGGTTAATGACTGAGAGTGAAACGGAGGTCTTGATGTATTGACTGAGTGATAGTGATACATGTATTAATACATTCAAGACCAAGGTTTGATATTTTCAGTAAACATGTGGTCGAGGTTGCATGTAGTTATAAATGTGATATAATTTGCATGACACATCTGGTATTCATCTCTGATCTCAACATTATTTGCAATAGATCATTCTTTATCGTTCTGTGACCTCTCATCTTTTTGTTTTTGTACGTATTTTGCCAACAATTGAGATGATAATCGAAATATAGTATTAAATGGTAGATACTCTGCCGAAACAGTATATTTACTACTACATGAAAAATGTTGAACTTATTTCCAGCTTTTTAGACAGTGTTATGTCACCTTTGGTAAAGAAGTTGCCTTCTTATATCAAAGATACAAAACATGCTCTACAGATTTTCGACCAAATACATTTCAGCGGTTCCAGTAAACTCATTTTCACCATGGATGTTAAGTCTCTCTACACCGTCATTCCTCACCGTGATGGTCTGGAAGCTTTGAAGTTTTTCTTTAATCAACGCACCCTTTTGGAACCATCCACCACTACATTACTTCGCTTGGCAGAAATTGTACTCACCCTCAACAATTTTTCATTTGATGGTGAACATTACCAACAGCTTAGTGGAGTAGCAATGGGTACCAAAATGGGCCCTAGCTACGCAAACTTATTTGTTGGTTATGTTGAAAAACAAATCTTTGAACGATACACTGGACCCTTTCCTGATCTCTTTAAGAGATACATAGATGATTGTTTCGGAACGGCATCGTGCTCGCGTGTGAATTTAGAAAGATTTATTAATTATGTTAACGATTTCCACGCAGCACTCAAATTCACATGGGAAATCAGTGAAACCTGTGTGTCGTTCCTGGATATGTTGGTATCGATTAGTGATCATTCGCTCATGACTTATGTATCTTATAAGCCGACCGATTCACATAGTTACCTTTTATTTTCATCCTCTCATCCCAAACACACTAAACAACCTATTCCATACTCTCAATTTCTGCGACTTTGCCGCCTATGCAGTGATGACAAAGACTTTGAAACCAAATGTTTGGAAATGAGATCCTTTTTTGTCCAGCGTGGCTATCCCACCCACCTGTTAGACACTGCTATATTAACAAAGCATCTAGTATTCCTCGTCCTGACACTTTAAAACAACCTTTAGAAAGAGCTTCTGATACTAAAATACCATTAGTTCTCACATTTCATCGTTTCAACTACAAAGTTAAGGATATCATTAGCCACAATTTCTATATCCTAAAGAATGATCCTGAAACGTCAGCTATTTTCACCGACAACCCTTTAATCTCTTTTCGGCGTAATAAAAATATTCGTGATGGTTTAGTGCGTAGTGCCCTTAGAAAAAATCTTTTGGCACCAGTGGGTACTTTTTCTTGCTCCCGTACCCGTTGTTACACGTGTTCCTTTCTTAACTCCGCTACATGTATTTTGGGACCTAAATCCAATTTTGTTATTCAGCATAATTTTACTTGTATCTCTTCCAACATCATTTACTGTATTTCTTGCAATAAATGTTGCATGCTTTACATCGGTGAAACTGGCAGACGTTTATCTGACAGGTTTGCTGAACATCTTCGTTCTGTGAGGAACAATGATGTTGACAAGCCTGTTGCCCGACATTGTAATAGTGCCAACCATTGTATTTCGGACATGCAAGTTTGTGCCATCTCACCCATTTCTGGCGGTAATTTCAGCCGCAAAAGACTAGAAAAGCGTCTCATTTTCAAAATTGGTACCATTCATCCTCACGGACTCAACGAACGTTTTTCTTTTATTTAACACCTCTGAAGACATTGTTTCTGTTTAGCAAGGACGGACACAAACAGCGTTTTCACTTTATATATTTATTTATTTTTACTCTCCCTCATTCTTTTTACACCCCGTCCTTCTTGCTCATCGACGGTATGATAAGCAAATGTCTTTCGCATCTCATTATCGATTTGTTATTTTGATTTGATTGGCTAATTTTCCGCATCTCATCAGTTTGTTATTATCATTTTTATCTGATTGGCTTATTTTTGTCACATGATTACCTTTCGTATATACTGCAAGCTCGTTGTTTGTTTACACTCTTTACGTTTCTCTCTGACGAAGGGCCTTCGCTCGAAACGTTAGACTCCTACGTTCTCTGTTTCGGCAGTATATCTAACCTTACTATATTTCGATTGCTGTTTCAACACTGCCTACGCAGCACGCTGCTTTTCACTAATTGAGATAATATATTTTCTTAGGTAAATTTGTCATTTGTCAGTGCTCTTCTTTGCTAGAGCTGCAGTGAAATTCATTCACTAATAGTAATAATTAATGAAGTAACTGCTAAATAATTAACACTGAATGAATTTTAATTGTTTTGTGGGGGATTTGGTGAGATAGTAGTTACAGTAGATTTTCTCGAAAATAGCTTAAACTGACTTTACAGTAATAAATTACTCTTGCACTGGTTGTTGTTTGTGGTGGCCGTGTTTTGTGATTGCCACTTACTAGACAATGCAGTGCAATGCAATGCAATAGGACACAACACGAATAAAAAATTATCTTGTATCAAAATTTGGGGGTCATGTGATGTCACTTTAGCAGATGGGAACAAATATTTGCTGTCAACTGCCAAAGCCACAAATGTATGGTATTTAAAAAGAATATACATTGTGGTATTTTTTAAACATCGGTAGGAAAAATAGTTTAAATTTAATATTGATGTTATTTTCCCATGGATCAAGAGTGAGGAAAATTGATTGAAATGTTAGTGTTAACAATAGTGAAATTTTGTTTTGTTGTGATTTGTAAAATACAAAGAAAAAATTATTTTTGTAGACTTGTAAGTATCTTTCTCTCTGTGTCCCTTCTTTCAGTTGATAGCTTTTTAATACAAGCCTGAATTTGTGGTAACACCATGTTTGTTATTTGTTGCTGAACTTTCGACCTGTTGACTCAGGCCTTCATTAGAGCAAATGCCAACATCGCTTGGCTCACGTCATATAAGCAAAACAACTTTTTCCCAACTTTTTTGTTTGTATGACGTGAGTCAACACAATGTTGGCATTTGCTCTGATGAAGGTCTGAGTCAACAGGTCAAAAGCTCAGCAATAAGTAAACGTGGTGTTATCACGAATTCTCGCTTGTATTACTATTTGTCATGCACCATGCAAACTTTCAAAGAATTGATAGATTTTCGTTTGTATTTGCTTTGAAACTGGTTCTAAGACAGCTGATTCTGCTACTTACTGTTTAATGAAATTTGGTTTATAAGCAAAATGTGGTTAGACCAAAGCTCATATAAGTGTAAATAGTCCATGTTTTCGTTTGGTAGTTGATCAATGATGACTTCAGTTTACTGATATAATATAGATCATTGTTTACTGTATTTTTTTAGAATTAAAATTAGGGCTATAGGCTCTTTTCCACTCATTGCAGAAACTAGTTTTCAGTTTGCTGCGAGTACTTGTATCTCATTAAAAAGAACTCACAACGAGAAAACAAGCACTGCGAGTTGTTTTTAATTAGATGCTAACACTCACAGCGAGCTGCGAGCTGGTTTTTGCAATGACTGGAAAAGAGCCTTAAGTTGAACTTAAGCATGTTGCATTATGTTGAGTTATGTTGAGCTAAGTTGAGTTATGTTGAGCTAAGTTGAGTTATGTTGAGCTAACTTGAGTTTTGTTGAGCTAAGGTGAACTATAGTAAGTTGAGTTATGTTGAACTACATGTAAGTTGAGTTATGTTGAGCTAAGTTGACGTAGTATTAAGTTAAGTTGAATTTTGTTGAGCTAAGTTGAGTAATGTTGAAGGTATGTTGGGCTAAGTAGAGTTATGTTGAACTAAGTAAAGTTATGTTGAACTAAGTTGAGTGATGTTGAACTAAGTTGAAACTACAGTAAGTTAATTTTTGTTGAGCTCAGTTGAGTTTTGTTCAGCTAAGCTGAGTTTCGTTGAACTAAGTTACGTTGAACTAAGTTAAGTAATGTTGAACCAACCTGAGCTAAGTTGAGGTATGTTGAGCTAAGTTGAATAGCGTTGAGAGAAGGTCAGTTATCTAAGACAAAAAGTTGCCACTTATTTACATTGAAGCTGTCCATTAAATATTTAAAGTCTATTACATGTATTAAAACCATGCTAAATTTATAGTTACATAAATCTATGAGAATGTATTATAAAAATTGTATAAAATGAAATAATTATATATATAAATATATATATATATATATATATATATACATATACATATACATATACATATACATATACATATACATATACATATACATATACATATACATATACATATACATATACATATATATATATATATATATATATATACATATACATATACATATATATATACATATACATATATATATATATATATATATATATATATATATATATATATATATATATATATATATGTATATGTAATGTTTACAACACTCGCGTCCTTGTTGTATTGAATATACAATCACTCGCCGAATAAACAACTTGTGAAATGAATGAATAGTAAAAATCCCTTTGGGATATTGAGATGCTAATTAGTTACAAGCACTAGTGGTTGTATCAGAAGAGTATACATCCACTAGTGGTTGTAACTAATTAGCATCATTGGTTTTAGTTTGTATGGGGTTTACAGGGGTGTACATGTGACGTAATTTCTGAAATTGGATTGGCTGCAAAACTCATGAATTAGTAATGAATTTCACAAATATATATATATATATATATATATATATATATATATATATATATATATATATATGGAATCTATATATATGCAAAATGGAATCTATTTGTTAATTTTATATATATGAGTAGTAATACCCCCCCATCGAGGGACCAAAGGGATGCCGCCTCATTAAATATTCAATTTTTAATTATTCATTCTCATGCTCCTTTGCGAGCCTCTAACCCTAATCTCATTACGTCATTATGTCTCGTGCTCCTATATGACCCCCTAACCCTAATCTCACTCAACCCCCGGTTTTCACTACGTCATACCGACTTATTATTTATTCATTCTCAGACTCCTTTGGGACGTAGTAACCCTAACTTCCCCCCTAACCTTAGATGTTACTTAACCCCCGTCGTAACCGATTGGTCTCCGACTGATTTCCGAAGTTACGTAAAAGGCACGGAACTTATTTCTTTATAACTAATAGAAACCAACTTTCATTTAAACCCTTAACCCTACTTATAGCCAACACTTGTGGGACACGTAAACGCACGGAGCATGCGTACAGTAAACTTTAACAAAATAGACGTTCTTCACAAGGAACTAAAGAGAAATTGATAGAGGCACTTTATATTTTTTATCTGAAACCTTGTCTGGAGGATTATAGAGAGTTTTGAGCAGCCGAAGTGTCTGAATTGGCAGAGCTCGTATGGACTTAAATCAATAGCATATGATGAATATTATATTAGGTTTAGAGCCTAAACATTCAATCATCCTAGAATCATTGCTAGCTAAACCCTTCGTTTGTAAGTGAAGAAATCGTAAGAAGATAGAATGAGGAGTCAATTCTAAAAGCCATAAGAACGTTTTTAAGTGTCGATATATAAACGAAATATTATTTGGCTGCGGGACGGCTGAGTATCGACTTGAATTAATAGCAACATGAATATTATATTAGTTAGAACTTAAACGGCCAAACAGCTCTTTACCCATTTACTTGGAGATATGTGCCGAATTGTCGCTTATTTGGCTTTAGTTTATAAAGTAAACGATGCCTTGAATGAACAAACCGTTCGGCAAGTTGTTCGAAAGACATTGAATCATTTTCTTCAGAGGGATTTGCCAGAATATAAACTGTCAAGGGTTAAACGGCTGACTGAGCTATTTTATTAACGTCGTCAAGCATCTTGTTAATGTTGCTACGGCTGATATTTGCGTATTTATGCTCAGTGCACGTGCAGGAGACAAAAGAGAAAACTCGTTAAAGTTACTAATGACCAAAACATAGCAGGATTTGCATATAAGTAGAATATTTAATTCATTTTAGGGGTGATCATGAGTTTTGGGGGGTAATAAGGGGCATGAAGAGGTATTAATACATGGGCAAGTTCAGGCGAGAAAGTCATTAGGACAGGTTCTGAAATTACGAAACTAAAGAGACCGGCTTACGAGGAGTACCTTGTTGAAAAATATGGAAACGTTACGAACAAAAGAAATTTGAACTAATGTTGTATGTGTTATGAGGACATAATCGAGTTAATCCGAAATAAACGTGTAGATTGAACTTGCTCGTTTTTAATACATAAGTGAGGAAACTGTAGGAAGATAAAATGTGGAATCACTTCGAGAAGCCGTAAGAACGATTTTAAATGTCGAAATATAAAGGTTAAGCGAATTATTACTTTGATATATAACTGAGATTCATCATGGTTACTAGGGATCGATATTAGAATATTCAAATTCGTTTGCAAGGCCACGTGCAGGAGACAAAAGAAAAACTCATTAAGGGTCATTAAGAGGATTAGGCAAGTCTAAGCGGGAAGATAATTAACATTGCTACCATAGCGAAACCGCGTCGCATCCTTCATTCGTCTCAGGCTCCTTGGGGACCCTCTACTGCTACTCAGCCCCCCGTGTAATATGTCATAATCGATACTCTCCGACTAATTCCTGAAGTTCCAAATGTTTAACAAACGGTGTCTTTCACGTGTATACACCTCCTATTTTAAGTCTTTAGGCATTATGATAATATTTCGTTTGTATTCTTTCAGTGATTTGGTGGCTTTTAAAAGATTGTAATTTTTAAATGTGATTTGTTTAAAGAAACGTTTTTATAATAAGACTAAATAACGAAATAATGTTTCAAAAATATGTAATTTCATATTTACCATCACACAAAGCTCCTAATATTTACAAACACGCAAAACGTAAAATCCATAAGTATCACTGTTAATCGCAGAATGATTGGAGAAAGTCTTTAGCGTTGGGCGTCTCTACGTGTAAACGATTATTTACAATGTTCGCAGATAAACTTCTGCGTTAGCCCAGAAAAGGTACACAAAACACAAAACCGCTAAATTACTATTTTACAAACATATATAACCAAAGTTTACTATTCTTCTTATTCTTCTTCTTCTTCTCGTTTACTCTGTAACCATGCTCCATAGGCCTCGACTTCTACTTTTGCACAGTGATGATACGCATTAGGAACTATGTGGTTACCGCATGTCTCTAACCATGTTAGTCTATCAAAGAGATAGCAAGCCTTTGGACAGTTATAGCTTTCCAAGTTTACCCAAGGGATATTGAGTCTGCTCAAGAGATCACGCTCGATATGTCCACCTTTGTATGCCATTGTAGACTTTTCGTTGATTTTTACGGTAGTAAAAAATTCTGTGACGATTCGATCAAGAGCTGTGATAGGTATAGCCTTCGCGGTCCGGGGTACGTCGAAAGGAAGTTTATGTATATGATTCTTCACATATGCACAGCTTCGTCTATCGTGTTCAGTTAAATCGTGCCAATTAATGCCAATGTCGAAAAAATATGAAATAGCTTCGTTGTCCCCCACCGGTTAACAGTCCGAGTTCTTTACAAAGGAATTTTTTATTTTTAGTAAATCCATCCAGGTCTATAATTCCTACTATGTTTTCCATCTTATCCGCTAGCAATGTGATACGAGTGGGAACGTAATGAGTACTCTCTTACATACCCTTTAGCCTAGGGTTTTGAAAGCCTGGCCAATGGTAAAAAAACAAAGAAAACAATTTGAGATGTTCCGACACATAATAAGGTATTCTCTCATTGTATAGGGAGTTTCGGCGTATGATTCAAATTTGCCGCTCTTTTAAATTAAATGAATTCGGTAATTGATCAAGCCTTAAGAACACGCCGCACCCCAAATAAATATGAAATAGCTTCGTTGTCCCCCACCGGTTAACAGTCCGAGTTCTTTACAAAGGAATTTTTTATTTTTAGTAAATCCATCCAGGTCTATAATTCCTACTATGTTTTCCATCTTATCCGCTAGCATTGTGATACGAGTGGGAACGTAATGAGTACTCTCTTACACACTCTGTCTAATTGAACGTCTATTATTAAAAATTGTCAAGACTCTCGTATATAAAATCCTCAAGAAAATTATCAGAGTCAATGTCGGAAGGTATACCCTCATAGAATTCGATGCCTGGTATTGTTTTGATCATTTCTAAATACATAGGCTGCCATTGCCCATAGCACCAAATGATACGTTCGGGAGGAGGATTAATCGTAGTTTTGGCGTTTTCAAGAAGCGTTTTCACCCATACTGTTTTACCACTCTGTGTGCATCCAGCGACAATGCAAGTAAATGGATGCTGCATGACTGTTGCGTCATTGAGAAGATGTGCTGGTCTTGAATAAGTACTGTTTTTATGGAAATTTTTTATATGACGTTGCATGTTGAATAGTGTAGAAAACGTTTTTCCACAAATGCTGCAGACATAAGACATGTTCACTCGTTGAAGAACATGAGCAGAATAAACATTTCTAGAGAATGTCATATTATTTATTCCTCCTCCTCCTCTTTCTCCTCCTCCTCCTCCTCCTCCTCCTCCTCTTTCTCCTCCTCTTTCTCCTCCTCCTCCTCTTTCTCCTCCTCCTCCTCCTCCTCTTTCTCCTCCTCCTCTTTCTCCTCCTCCTCCTCCTCCTCCTCCTCCTCCCCCTCCCCCTCCTCTTTCTCCTCCTCTTTCTCCTCCTCCTCCTCTTTCTCCTCCTCCTCCTCTTTCTCCTCCTCCTCCTCCTCCTCTTTCTCCTCCTCCTCCTCCTCCTCTTTCTCCTCCTCCTTCTCCTCCTCCTCCTCCTCCTCCTCCTCCTCCTCTTTCTCCTCCTCCTCCTCTTTCTCCTCCTCCTCTTAAAATGTGTGTTTTGGTAGCGTTTTCCTCATTTAGACACTGACTGTCAAATAGAGATGTTGATCAAAAAGCACAAACCGTTTCTTGAACTTTTATGTACAAGTGAACCTATTCAACAGCGAGCTCTGTTGGAGACTGCATGCCCCGAGCAAATTAGATGCATTTGTGATTGTATGTTGAACTTTTGGTCAATGCAATATCAATTATCACCTGCTTTGCTTGAAGACGTTAAGCCTTATAGCGACGACATATCAACTTTGGCTAGTCCCCGAAGTAGTTTTATGAGAAAAAAGGAGATACTGATTCAAAAAGGTGCAGGATTTCTTGATGTCTTACTTGGTCCTGTTTTAGAAGGACTCGCAGAACTAATATAAAAGAACGATATTTGTAAAGGCCCTCATTCGAACCCTGAACACGATGGGAGAAAGACTACATGATGATTTTCGTGTTAAAGAAATACTGTCACACTTTGACTACGGAGTGGATGAAGCGACAGCGTCTTCTTTGCTGAATAGTTTACTCGCGTCCTATGTCAACTTAACATGGAATCCCAAAGGAGAAATTGTGTATCAAGGAAGAACTATACCAAACACAAAAATAGCCGAATTGGTAGAATACTGCGTATCACCTTACTTCTCAGGAATTCCCGAACCAGCTGGTC
>OZ036006.1:12920944-13058444 GCA_964035015.1 Corallium rubrum | reverse complement strand
AAACAAAGAAAACCGACTCACCTATTAAATTCCATATGTCTAAATTTTTTCAATTAGTTACCAACACACGACACATCGTAGCGAACAACTTGGTATCCGCATTCACTGGAACACACCCAAAGTTCCGGGAACCTTTGACTACTGGAACCCATGGTCCCGAGATATCCCCAACTTGACCCTAACGTCCCACAGGTCTGTAGAAGTCAACGAGGCTCCGCCCGAGTTTGTCTCTTTCTCCGCGTTTCAAAAGTCGTTGATAGCCGCCGCGTCTTCGGACATCAGTCGGTCGTTAGTAACCGACGAGGAGCCGATCGTGGTCAATGTGATCTTGGGTATAAGCGCAATCGTGCATAACCAGAGTAAACTTGGCTATTCGCGTGACCGAGGTGGTGTTTGCTACTGAAGGACAAAACATGACTGGATCGAGCGTTTGTTGTTTGCAAGCTGGATTTTTGGTGCATGGTTTTCACTCTGACGTTATATATAAATTTTGAATCTGGTTGGTTTATATAATTTGTAAATGTTAGTATATCAAAGACTTGAAGGAGTGTTTGATCTGAAATCAGAATCAATTTTGAGGTATCTTGCTCTAATACTAAAATTACGCGGACGTCAACAATAATAAAAAATCATGCTGACGTCGGCAATAATGAAAATTATTGCTGAGGCTAAGGTAAGCAGTAAAGAAAGTTGTGCTGACGTCAGCAATAATAAATTATTCTGACGAAAGCAATAATAAATATATTGTAAACGTCAGATAAAATTATTCAAAACTCTAACTCAGGAAGGGAAAAATCTTCAAGAAAGACTCGTAATAACGATCTACAAATAAATTACATAAAAAACAACCAGTTTTGAGGTGTAGTCAGGGTGAAAACAACCTATAGAAAACTGGACTGGGATTTTAATTTCTTAACCACTTTTGTTTTTCGTCGAGGTCCTGCTTAGTGACTGCTTAGAGAAGACAAATTCTTTAGGACGCGTGACAAGAACACTTGAAGCAAAAAATAAATTATAACTAAACAAGACTACTAGCCTGCGAATACCGCCACCTCGCATCGGGACCCCCAAGAGAGACGTCTGCGACTCGAGAGTAAAAATTCCGTATTGATGACGTAGAGTTCGTCCTGAATCAGGACGAAGCTGGTGATTGGCTTAGAAGCTCAGAAAGACTCAGACGCTCACACCAAGATCAACGTCAATGCTCAGTTTGAACAGTTTCTGTCCTAAATTCTAAAGCGAAAGCCAAGTTATTGCCAAACAAACGATTTTCCAGTTATCAAGCGGGACTTCCTGTCCAGACAGTTGAATAGTTATTCTCACGGTTGAGTGAAATTTGAAACACACGTTGCTAGGTTACGACTATTTAAAGATTCAAACGACTATTTAAAGTTCAACAGGAAGTCCCGCTTGATGACTGGAAAATCGTTCGATTTCGATCAATTTATCGCACATGGAACTCGTAGCTTTCTGAGCTTCTAAGCCAATCAGCAACTTCGTTCTGATTCAGGAATTCAGTACGGAATTTTTACACTCAAGTCGCAAACGTCTCTCTCGGGGGTCCCGATGTGAGGCGGCTGTATTCGCAGGCTACGAGACTACTTAATATGGCCTGTGTATATTGAGCCTGCGAGCATACGTTCTGTGAGTTTAGATAGCATTGCCATTGGTGAGAAAGAACCTGCCCTTGACACCTGGCATGTAAACAAACTGCAAGGCGACTTGCCTTCGACGTATTGCCTGCCATTCCTCTGCAATAAAAGGAAACTTCTCGCTTTCCTTCTCATCCCATTTAAGTATCCAAGGGCAAGGCAGTTGATTTGCCAACTCTTTCACTGGTCGCTTTTTGCAGAAGCTGGTCACGCTAATTTCACTTGTGATTTTCTGCTAAACTGAACCCATTGAAAGTTGAGCAAAACGTCTCGGTTTCACAGCAACGGACCATAATTATTTAACAATTAACTGAACGATTTTGTCTCAACACAGACTAAAATATTATTAAACGATCCCAGCCACATTCTGATAATGAAAGTGAGTTAGGCCAATCATAATAGAAGCGGAAGTAGCAGAGACGTTATAAGCCAATCAGAACATTAGTCCGCCACAAGGACTAGACAATTTATTTTTGAATGGATTCTCCACAGACTGTCTTCCCCACTGATCTATATAAGAGACTGGATAGAGCATCTGCTGTCTGAAATTGAAGTCGAAAGTGGTTGGAAGTCGGCAACAGCCGCCATGTTGGATGGCCCCACTTTCACTATATTTTACTGTTGCACAATTATAGTTTTTGTATATTAAGGCATTTTTGTCCTTCGGGTTCGGACAGACTTTTTTATCACGAGGAAGGAAGGACACGTGAAGCATTTGGAGAGAAAAATTGTAGTTGTTTAGCCCCAAAATGTGGTGGAAAACGGAATTTGCGAGTTGGATGGAGCGAACTCCCAGGCCGTTCTCATTCAGAATTTACTCAGAATATGGAAATACTGCTAAAGGACCGAAGGAATTCGGGAAATTTGATCGGCTGAGCAAACTACACTACAAACAACTGCTGTGGTATTATATTATCGTAAGCCAAAAGACCAGAATCAAACAATTGATTTAAGAATGCTGTTATGTTATGTTACAGTGTATGTTATGTTATGTTATGTTATGTTATGTTATGTTATGTTATGTTATGTTATGTTATGTTATATGTTAGCTTCTTTTTACTACCTGATGTGCCCACTGTATAGATCAGTGGATGTGCCTAGTCGAGCAAAATATTTTCACTCACAGATAATGATTCAAATAAGTTATCCTGGCATTCACAGGATTAATCAGAATGAGTTTATTATTTTCTTTGAGATAGGGTTATCCAATTTGGGTAATATACCTTTTCGATAATTACGTCACGCTTCATGAAAACGAGGCTCACAGGCCAAAGTTTCACAATTTTGATTATCATAGTAAACCCGTCATATCTGTTTATGGAAGAAGATGGCTAATAACGTCCAAACTATATATGGTAGAAACACATCGTGTACGTATGTTGTTAGGCATTTCATAAGCTTTCATTTTATGTATATTTTAAGTTTCGGTGTTGTGTGTAACTTTTTAAAATGTCCAAAATGTTCGCACCATTTCTCGTCAAGTAATAAATATGATATGGACTTCTCACAACTGTTGTAGAATTTCGAATACCGTTTATAAAATATTTAACATACAACTTTGAAATGTATATCAAACAGAAGATACTGTAAAATGCTATTTGTGGTAGAACTTTCAAGTTTCTAGCTTAAGGGGAAGTATTTTAAAGATGGGAAAACTTACTATTATCTTGGTCTGATGGATGAATTGTTAAGTTTGTTTTGTTTACAACACTCAGACCAAGATAATAGTACGTTTTCCCATCACTTTTAAAATACTTTCTCTTAAAATACACTTCAAATAAACGACTAATTTTTTAAAGAAAACATACACCGGTCTCTTAGGTCTTAAGTTTCAGTCCTTTCAATTATAAAATCGGCCTGATCAAAACATTACTTGATAGGACCCGCAAAATTAACAAGACGGATTTCGGTTTTCAAGAAGACCTCAAACAACTTATTCTCACACTCAAACGCAATTTATTTCCTTTCCACATAATCGATAAAGTGATAAATCAATACAATGCTAATAAGAATAACCTGTCGGACACAACTAGCGAAACATACGACAACAAACATGAAACTCGCTACTTTAAACTCCCATATATTAGTTTTTACTCAAAAATTACGCAACGCCGACTTAAGTCAATTGTTCAACGTTTCTGCACCGACTTAGACGTCAAACTAGTGTTTTCTTCATACAAAATAAAAAACCTTTTTAGTTTTAAGGATCCGATCCCTAGTGAATTTAGATCTAACGTGGTATATCAATTTTCTTGCGCGGGATGTAACTCCCGTTACATATGCGAAACCACTCGTCACCTCACCACACGGATTAAAGAACACACTCAGACCGACAAAAACTCGCACATATATAAACATCTTCAACATCCCCTTCATGTAAAAACCAATACAACTCATCGTGCTTTAACATTCTAGACACGGCAAAGTCTGCCATCACACTGAAACTAAAGGAAGCTCTTTACATTAAGAAAACCTAACCTGACCTAAACGTTCAAGTCTCTCATTTTAACACTATATTTAGTTTATAATTTTTTTTTAATTTTTTTTTTCCCCTCCTCTCTCTCCCTCTTTACATCTCCACCACTATAATTAGAATTTCTTTACTTGTTTTTTACGTTCGACACTTTCATTAGATTGACATGTCACCTTGGCAATATTCCCCTCATTTCGTCACATGGTGTTAGAATTTTATATTTAGAATAGTATCACCATTGTAATACAAATTAGGTTAAGTTATATAAATACTGCTTGTAAATATTTTAATCCATTACTGCTTAGTACTGAAGATGGCATAAGTGTTGCCGAAACATGTTTACTTTTAAAAAATTTGTCGTTTATTTGAAGTGTATTTGAAGTCTTGTGCTTTTGAGATCATATGGAAACTTTCTCTTAAACTAGAAACTTGAAAGTTGTACCGCAAATAGCATTTTACAGTATCTTCTGTTTGATATATGTTTCAAAGTTGTGCGTTCTGTATTTTAAAAACAATATCCGAAATTCTACAACAGTTGTGGCCTGTGGGAATCCATTATTATTACTTGACGAGCAATGGTGCAAACATTTTGGACATTTTAAAAAGTTACACGCGTCATACAAACTTAAAATATACATCAAATGAAAGCTTATTAAATACCTAACAACATACGTACACGATCTGTTTCTACCATATATAGTTTGGACGTTATTTGCCATTTTCTTCCATAAACAAATATGGCAGACTACTATGCTAATTAAAATTGTGAAACTTTGGCCTGGGAGCCTCGTTTTCATGCAGCGTGACGTAATTATCGAAAAGGTCCATTGGGCCTACATTTGCCTACAACTAAAAATCATGTTTAAATTTTACAATATAATTAGTTTTGTGACTATACCTTTGGCAAGATGCTTTTTTTTTAGCCAGTTGCAAAAAGTTATCCGCCACATCGTTGTGAAGTTTAACATGTATATTAGCTTGATTTGTTTTGACTTTACAACATCAAACATTGGCCTTGTTGTTGAGCAGTAGTACACACTGATAGTACAGTATTAGTTCTGCCACAATTTTCATAACATACAGAAGTCACAGAACAGATTAATTTTTCTAAATTTATCATTATATAAATCAAACTACACAAGACAAAATACACTCATGAATTGTAAAAAAATTTCTTTAATCAAATCATTGACAAAGTTTGAAAACTATAAATGACACAGTTCAATTTATTCTGTATTAAGTTGTCATGTTACTTCACCTTTAAGTTCTTCCTTCATTGTTGTTTCATTTTAAACTACCTACAACATAACATACAAATATCACATTCAATTTTACAGATACTCACAAACAATTTTTTCATCAAAATGACAGGGAGTGAAATAGCTCAGCTGTTAAGAAACAATGTTGATAACTTAACATGTTATACATGACTTGGACACTGAGCATGGAGTATCTTAAAACAAACTGGCTCGTTCTTGTTATAATGCATGCTACAGTTACTTCTATGGAAGGCACCAAAGATAAATATTACAAACTTTAGAGTATTAACTTGCTCCTATGTTGCCAAAGAAATATGCTGCCGTACCCTGCGAATGCAGCCGCCTCATATTTAATAAAACAAACGTTTAGGAGACACGTCTGTGATTCGTAAGTAGGGGCTTTCAGGGGGTGATTACATGGACCCGGTTAACCGGGCTGAGTTTACGAAACGATTACATGGAGCGGGCCAGCCCGGTAAGCCGGGATGAGTTTTGAATTGACGTGGATGGTTTCAAGCCGAAATTCGGAATTAGAAAGTAAACAAGGGCAAAGTTACGTTACTTTTACTTCAGTTTTACACTAATTAGTCTATTATTTATTTATTATATAAGCCCATTTTATTATATAAGCCCATCGTTAATAAAAAGATTGTTATAGTCTTAGTTAACCCACGAAAGCCCTTCCTGAAGACTAATTAATTTAGTAAGTCTTCGCTATCGGATCACGAAACACACGAACAACGTTTTGATGTTCTATTTCAGTTCCTTTCAGCACTATCATCTGTAGTCATGTATTGACACACCGAAAGAACATGCAAAGTCAATATGAACCAAATGACAAATTTTCATTCAAATATATATATATAAACAGTGGCCAAGAAAAGACACAATGTCAACGTCCTAGCGTTCAAAAAACAATTCTAGACAATATATTATTTATCTTAATTTTCATTTTCAAGATTTCTTCCGTTTTAACTCTGCTAAACTGGTAAATACGAATCTCCTACCCTTAAACTTTCTTCGGCTTTTGTGACCACAAACACTGCCAATTCAGTCTAGTCTTTTCGGATTGTTTTTCTCGTTCGCGGTTTCTTACTTTTTTCGTTGTTGACACAAAAATATGACAAGGCATCATTGAGTTCTCTTCATGATCTTCAAAAACTCATTAATAATTCATGAGGAAAACACAAACCAAAGTCATGACCGTATCGTGTCTTTATATGTGATAAAGATTCCTCCTGATTTACATAAACTTTAGCTTTGAGTTTCTCGGCTTAGACAAGATTATTTTTCAAACTTACTACGCCAATCAACTTACCAATAGCGCACGCGCCAGTTGCGAAAACAATCGGAAACTACTCATGGAAGTGGAAACCCATTATAATCCGGACGGCTTTGCCGAGTAACTCGTCTCATATGAACACTCATCTTTTTTCAACTCGGCAGTCTCGGCTTGCTGGGTAACTCGCCTAGCCGGGTAAAGGCTGGTTTTTCCACTCCGGAAAATTTTCCGCATGACAGGAATAACGGACAGGAATATTTTCTTTGTCTTGTGAGCTCTCGGTCGGAACTAATGACTTTAACACAAAGGAAACTTTCCTGTCCGTTCCTATCCGGAGGAAGATTTTCCTGAGTGGAAACTAGCCTTTACGAGACAAAGGTGGCATACATTTTTGTGACTACCGCTGACCTGTCAGCGGGAGCCATAATGTCGGCGTGTTGCTTGCGCGCTTGCTTGCGCGCTTGCTTGCGCGCTTGCTTGCGCGCTTGTCTTGGACCGCACTTACGTAATACTCGTCAGCTATCGCCAGATATTCGGCATGATCGCCACATAGTCGAGAATATCGCCATTGATCGCCAGGTATTCGAGAAGTACTCGAGTTATTTTCGTCATATTATTACTTTGCAAATCTTTTCTTCTTGGAACGGTTTCTGTCATTGATCAGTTTATACAAGGTAAGGAATAGTTTCAAAACTGTGACGTTGTTTATCTTATATATACAGAATCTGTAAATACTTGATCGGAAACAAATTTAATTTATCAAAGGCCAAAGCCAACCTGAGTTAAGTTTACCTCGTAATTATAGCAGTAATAGAAATATTCAGCTTATAAAGTTCGCTAGAAGTTGGACCTTCAACTGTGTCCCGTTTCAAAGCTCTTCTTTATAATGATAAAATCGCTTTATAAGTTTATAAGTTGAATTGTGACTTGCGCTCACTGTATATATCGTACACAATAAAGCTAGAGTGAGAAGTGTGTTTTAACCAACTTCGAGCTAATGGAGGGGGAACTGGATAGGAAACTTACGAAACCGGAAACGATGTTTGCACAACTTGCTATGGTAATTATACGCTTATAAGCAGCTAATGCACTAACGAGTGATCCCACGTGGCCAGGATCAACCATTGCTGAAATTAAACAATAGTGTAATATCACTTGAATCAGTAGTGTCTGATTTTAGCCATGTGGGACCACCCATTAGGTGCATTAGCCCCTTTTAATGTATAATTACCATAGCAAGTTGTGCAAACATCGTTTCCGGTTTCGTAAGTTTCCTATCCACAATCTTGGACAAAAAGACTTGAGAAAAATTGAAAAATATGAAAAATACTGCATATTTTAGGTTTATTTTGATTTTTCTTAAGTCTATACTGTATCTTTTCTGTGCTTAATAGCGGTAGTCACATGTACGCATTGCGTACCTATTTTTGTAAACCTGGCATCATATATGATAGAAGGGGAGCTGAATAGGAAACTTACGAAACCGGAAACGATGTTTCGACAACTTGCTATGGTAATTATACACTTATATAAGGAGCTAAATCCACCCAACGGGTGGCCCCACTAGTGGCTAAAATCAGACACTGCTGAACTTAAGTATATTACACTATTGTTCAATTTCAGCAATAGCTGATCCTGGCATATGTGGGACCATCCGTTAGGTGCATTAGGCCCCTTGTATAATTACTATAGCAAATTGTGCATGTTTGTACCATCAGCATATAATACACACTTGGCTGTTGATGTTATAATGGCTGTATACACTGTATGTATATGCGGAACATGACTGGTTCAAAGTTATTTTTATGATGAATATATTTTTACTCAAATCTATGCATCAAGATTTATATCAAATGAACATCGAGATATGGATAACATACTTGTGACAAAATTACATTCTCTAGGTTCAAAGCACTTACAACACTGAATATAAATCCTAATGGATCCATATTAAAAGCTACTGTCCATCGCCCATCTCAAACTCAAGACAAGCAACAGTCGGTAAAAACACAAATGGTACATAGAACGTATCAAATCATTAATAATTCATAAGGAAAATTCAAAAGAAATTAATGTTTAATCAATACATAGTCCCTAGAATTATATTGTCTGGAGACGCGGCGAACAACAAAGCGGTTAACAATGAGCTACAATTTAGGTTGAGGGTGGCAAATAAGGCGCACAATCTTTTGTTTTGCGTTCATTAATATTTATAAAGCAACGCTGCGATTGGTTGATTGCTTCATTATACCAAAAATACAATGTGTTCAGCAAGCGTTAAGGTGAAATAAGGTGCACAAACGTGAACAAAAACCTAGAACAAAGACTTTGGCCGCGTTTCCAGACAATTTATTTCTAGGGACTATGATCAATATCTGTAAATCGCATACAGATTTGTCCTGATGTACATAAACTTTTTCCTCAATTTACTTAGCTAAAATCACTCCAAAACATGGCTATGTAATAGACATGATGCGTCCATTTGATAAGTACAATAAAGCATTCGCAGTCGATCTGTATCTGATTTACTGCGGCTCGCTTGCAGCTCGCCTTGTAAATCAGATACAGATCGGCTGCCCATGCTTTATCTATTACATACATGTGTATACAAGCTTCCTACTCAGCATAACAAATATAAAACTCGTTTAGTAATAAAGCACATAAATAATAATGCAAAAATATAAAGGTACTGTTAATGTCAACAAACTGTTTCCTCAAAGTTTGTCATCTTCATGAATGTTCCTTGTGTTCTCGCATCTTGGATTTTGTAAGCCAAGTGGAAAACCTAGAACGTTAGCGTTTTTATCCTCATATCGGGACCTGCTAGCCATGAGAAAAATATACTGTATATCGTTGTCGGTTGTTCGGTTGCCACTTGGATGCAACAGCTTCGGCCAGCTTTACCTTTGACGAAATTGTTGGTAGGTTTTCCAAGTAAGTTGCTTATATGGTTGATCAGTGATATGCTTGATACACCACAGAATAGGACATGACTGACGACTGTCGATGAATTTTCGAAGTGATCGAACACTCGAAGTCTACGCTCCATATATGGGAGGTATTGCGCAATTTTGCAATTTTGTGTGGCGAAAAAAATAAAAATAATAACAAAAGGTACGCATAGCGTACATGTATCTGCGATCAGACATTAGTCTAATAAAGTAATAGATATATACTTCCCTTTTAGAACGTACTAAAGTAGAAAGGTCGACTATAGATTTTAAACCCAAGATTAAGATTATTAGTGTTTATAACTATTAAGTCTATCTCTTTTATATGCATGGCTTCAGGTCCGACCATACTGTTAGTGATGAGACAAGAAAGATGTAGATGGAATGATTGTATGAAAAAATTAAAAAATTGAAAGAATGAAAAATATTAGTTTATTAACGAAGCTATCAAAACCAGCCATCAAAAGAAAGTTACGAACCTGAACAAAGAAAACGACCACCCGACAACCACTGACAAAACTAAATGAGATAGATAGATGGTTTATTGAAAAGACTTTGCAGCCAATAGACTGAATTACGTCATATCTTACACTTTAAAATATATACAATGTTATAATAATAATAGTAAACAATTGTAAAACAGTTGTAACAAGTGTTAAAAATCTAGACCTTGGTTGCATTAGATATTATAAAACTATTTTTAAATCTATTAGTACGAAAATTTAAACTAAAGGTGCGATTCTTCCTTAACACTCTGGCATTGTTCCTTGGCGGCAAAAGGCTTCGTAGTTTTTGTTTTTCATAGTTTATGTTTTTCCAGCTACTGGAGCTGCTAACAGGTCTGCGTTCTCTTTTAAAACCCAACCAGGAATTCCATCAGGCCCGGTAGCTTTAGCAGGATTTAAGGCTGTAAGTTTTTTCATGACGGACATTTCTGAGATCTGGATAGCACTGTCAGGGCTGCTTATTGCTTGGATGTCACCAGGTAACAAGGGACTGAAGATCCTCATAGGAGCAAGGAACGCCTGATTGATGGTGTTAGCGAGGACTTCGGGATTGGGTGGCATGGGTCCGGTCCCACAGTCTATATGGTGCAGTATAGTCATGGAATCCTCGCGTTTCTTTGTGGGCGCTGACATGCCACTGATCTTTTTCACCTCTTTCCACCAAACAGCGGGGCTGCACTCTTTTAGGTGTTCCACCTTGGCCTTGTAGTACTTGGCTCGACATGCTTTCGTTTCCCGATTTACTTGGTTTCTAAGCGATCGAAAATTCTCTAAGTCACCCTGGTTCAGTGCTAATTGTCGTCTACGAATCAAACTTTTAAGTGATTGATTGATCCAGGGGGGTTCGTTAGAAAGAACCTTCTTTGACTTTAGGGGGAGGAGAATGTCTAAGCCAGTGTTGACTATTGACTGTAAGGTATTGACCTTATCAACACACGAATAGTTACTATTAATCAGGGTTTTGACATCTACTTCCTCTAGATATGTCCTCATCGCTAAACGCTTTGTTGGCCGTAGATCTCTAGATTTGATATAGGATTTTGGATTGGGGAGCTGAGAACGCATGATGGGCTGTACTTCAATAGTGACGTGGTCTGACAGGCCAAACGGTGGACGTTCAACAGGAGCTCCATAGTAACATTGCATATTAGTTAGGATTAAGTCTAAAGTGTTTCGGCCACGCGTAGCGAACTTCACAATCTGCTTTAATTTAAACCCGCTTCTCAGATTGCGCGTATCTAGATTATTATAGTCGCCCGTCAAAAGTAAGCCGCTATTAGGAAAGCGAGCTTCAATCGTTGTTAAACACTCGTATAGATAGTTTTTGATAGACGAATCGTTCGTGCTGGGCGGATGGTAAACGGTACCTAGAATGATATTTGACATACCCCTTGGGAGTCGTGACGGTCTAAGAGCCAACCATATTACCACGAAGTCGGAATTCATTAGATCGTGTAGCATCAATTTTTATGTTATTCCGTACATATACACAGACGCCACCGTGCTGTCCGTCAATTCTATCTCTTCGAGTTAAATTATATTCGGAGATCGCCACAACGTTGTCTTGAATGTGCTCACGGAGCCATGACCCTGGAATACAAATAATAAATGGGTTATAAACCTATCTATCCTCGAAAAAGGTCCTAAATTCGCTCCTAACCCCAAGACAAATTCCTTACAAAAACATCGTTGCCGAAGTTGAAGCAGCTATCATTAGTAGATAACACCCACCCCCCCCCCCCCCATCCAGCGTATCAAAGGGATGCCGCCTCATTAAATATTCGGTGTGACGCCCGGTTGTGTGACGCCCAATGGTGTGACGCCTGGTGTGACGCACTGACGCCCGAAAGTAATGTGGTTGGTGATTTTAGCCTGGTGCTGTCGTACAGTCAATTACTTTCATACAGTGTTTCACTTGTAGTTTCTGGAGTTCCCTTGGATTGTTCTATCGCTTGTTTGGAGAAGTCTTTTTTAATTGTCTTATTTTAAGGTAAGATGTGTACATTTTATATTGTGCTGTTGCTGTTGTGATCATTATATATGTGTTTATGTATTTTATCTGAGTCTAATACGCGTTTTGTTTCTTTGACAGCAAATGGACGAGTCTATACTCGTTTGAGACTATAGAGAAGGATTGGAACATTTGTTGAAAGCCGTTTAGAACTGAGACATGAATACTCGACGATCTAGAAACCGTAAATGTGAAGCCTGGGGAAATAAAGTACATGTTGACGAAGTGACCGTTGTCGAATACCAAAAGCTGTTTCCATTGATAGAGACCATATACACAGACGCCATCGCCACTGAAATCGAGAAATTATGCGAAGAAAACTGTTGTGGTTGTAAGATTGATCACCCCAGTCAGCGCCAGCATGATTGCCTCATGATGACCGAGGAAGAAAGATGGGAATTGTACTGCAAAGATGCCATTGCATTTGTAAACGATAAACGATTGATTTGGGACGAGTTTATTGAAGCGACAAGAGTATTAAAGATCAGGTGTCGCAAAGACGCTCTTGAACGTTTAAGACATTTAGAAAACACGTCAGAGTCCATATTGTATGCACTGTGGCAATTGTATAATAATGCGGAGAATCCAGAAATGAAATGTATTCTAGGATATCTTTCTTACTGGAGAAAAAGTAATGAATGATTTTCTTGCATAAATGTTGTGTTTTGTCTTAAATATGGCTAATAATTGTAGATTTCAAAGCAAATCCTCGTTTATAAGCGAGGAAATCGTAGGAAGATAGAATGAGGAATTACTTTAAGAAGTCATGAAAAGAACGATTTTAGATGTTGAAATATAAAGGCAAAACGATTTAATTTATTACTTTGAAAGCGTTGCTACGCTTTCTGTTACTAAGTGTGATATTTGCATATTTATCCTCAGTGCACGTGCAGGAGACAAAAGAAAAACTCATTAGGGGCAATTAAGAGGATTAGGCAGAGTCTAGGCGAGAAAGTCATTAACAACACGCGTACATGTAATACAGAATTTAAACCATTTCATTGAGAAATATATCTTTACACAAAAAACTCTTGATTATTTAGTGATCTATCGGTAACACTAGCATATGGGCATACAGTACATCTTATAATCCGAAGGCATGGATCATGAGTCTTGAATTCTGTACCGCAAACATTACATATCAGATTTCGAATAATGCATTTGTTAAAATATTTCCACAAACACTTAGGACACTCAATTACATGTGTAAAATTAACAGGATTCTGACAACGTTCGCAATCACCAGGTTCGTCAATTATAGAATTTCCTGATTCTATTTCGGTGTAATCCTTATCGTGTTCTGAATCTTCTTCGGAGGAAGTTTCTTCGTTTTCGATACGCAGTATTCTACCAATTCGGCTATTTTTGTGTTTGGTATAGTTCTTCCTTGATACACAATTTCTCCTTCGGGATTCCATGTTAAGTTGACATAGGACGCGAGTAAACTATTCAGCAAAGAAGACGCTGTCGCTTCATCGACTCCGTAGTCAAAGTGTGACAGTATTTCTTTAACACGAAAATCATCATGTAGTCTTTCTCCCATCGTGTTCAGGGTTCGAATGAGGGTCTTTACAAAATATCGTTCTTTTATATTAGTTCTGTGAGTCCTTCTAAAACAGGACCAAGTAAGACATCAAGAAATCCTGCACCTTTTTGAACCAGTATCTCCTTTTTTCTCATAAAACTACTTCGGGGACTAGCCAAAGTTGATATGTCGTCGCTATAAGGCTTAACGTCTTCAAGCAAAGCAGGTGATAATTGATATTGCATTGACCAAAAGTTCAACATACAATCACAAATGCATCTAATTTGCTCGGGGTTTGCAGTCTCCAAAAGAGCTCGCTGTTGAATAGGTTCACTTGTACATAAAAGTTCAAGAAACGGTTTGTGCTTTTTGATCAACATCTCTATTTGACAGTCAGTGTCTAAATGAGGAAAACGCTACCAAAACACACATTTTAAGAGGAGGAGGAGGAGGAGGAGAAAGAGGAGAAAGAGGAGGAGGAGGAGAAGGAGGAGGAGGAGGAGAAAGAGGAGGAGAAAGAGGAGGAGGAGGAGAAAGAGGAGGAGGAGGAGGAGAAAGAGGAGGAGGAGGAGGAGAAAGAGGAGGAGGAGGAGGAGAAAGAGGAGGAGAAAGAGGAGGAGGAGGAGGAGAAGGAGGAGGAGAAAGAGGAGGAGGAGGAGAAGGAGGAGGAGGAGGAGAAAGAGGAGGAGAAAGAGGAGGAGGAGGAGAAAGAGGAGGAGGAGGAGCAGGAGAAAGAGGAGGAGGAGGAAGAGGAGGAGGAGGAGGAGAAAGAGGAGGAGGGGAAGGAGAAAGAGGAGAAAGAGGAGGAGGAGGAGAAAGAGGAGGAGGAGGAGGAGGAACAAATAAACACACACACATACATACAAAAGCATTTAGCTTAAAAATAGTTATTTCGGTTTTCGTTCAAACATATACATATAAAAAGTTTTAGTAAAGTCTGCTTCTTAGATTATATTTAGGCGTTTTTATTTTAAAGGAAGCGTGATAGTCTTTCTTGTCTTCTGGTGATAATTGTGATACATCTTCTTTTGTCATGGGTAAATATTTTGATCTAGTCACAAATAGATGATGTTCATACTCTTCTCTATCTTCTGGGGTCATCTTTGCCAAGTCGCTTTCTTTCCAACCCGAAGAGCTTTCCCAATTATGAAAGAAATTATGTTTAAGCGTCGGTTGTTCAACTTTTGGAGGCGGTGTTACAAAATAGGTTTTAGGTGTAGCATGGAAACTCCACGGAAGATCGTCAGTTTCTTGCTTTATCTCTGGTGTCAAATTTTCTGTATTTTGCTGAGTTTGAAGATTAGTCAGAGGTTGAGACTGATTTTGCAGTTGGTTTTGAAACGTCAGAAAACGTCGTAGCTGATTCGAGTAAAGTACGTTCTTTTCTTCAGGTGTTAACTGTGGCGCTAGTACAATATCTTGCATTTTTTGTTCTGTATTGTACATGGCATTGACAATCGGAGGTAATTGATAGGATTGCTTTTGTATGAAACTACCCAGCTGTTGCTGCAGGCTGGAGCTATTTTCTCCAGGTAGAACATTGGTCTTGAGGTGATGATCGTCGTCCGTGGTCGGTTTCAGATCAAGCATTAAATAACCATGAGGGCGACTTGTGGCTTCCTCGTAACTCTTCATAAATTCATGAACGCTTAACATGACCTGGGTTCACCTGCCGTGCCAAGACAGAAATTTGTTGCTTAGCCCTCGGAGACTTGAATAGTGCGATATAGTGTGCGTTGAGGCTGATGTTTCTTGTTTCTTTGCCTTGGTGAAATATATTCTGAACAATATAGATCACGGAGAGATTCCTGTGATGACTACCTTTAGTAAATAGACTAGCAATACGTTTGTCTCCTCCTGACTGATCCATGAGATCATCGAGGACGATCAGGTTACGTTGAGAGACTTCAAGTAAATTATCGGAGTCAATGTCGGAAGGTATACCCTCATAGAATTCGATGCCTGGTATTGTTTTGATCATTTCTAAATACATGGGCTGCCGTTGCCCATAACACCAAATGATACGTTCGGGAGGAGGATTAATCGTAGTTTTGGCGTTTTCCAGAAGCGTTTTTACCCATACTGTTTTACCACTCTGAGTACACCCTGCAACAAAGCATGTGAACGGTGCATGACTGTTGCGTCATTGAGAAGATGTGGTGGTCTTGAATAAGTACTGTTTTTATGGAAATTTTTTATATGACGTTGCATGTTGAATAGTGTTCCACAAGTGCTGCAGACATAAGACATGTTCACTCGTTGAAGAGCATGAGCAGAATAAACATTTCAAGAGAATGTCTTATTTATTTCTCCTCTTTATCCTCCTCCTCCTCCTCCTCTTTCTCCTCTTTCTCCTCCTCCTCCTTCTCTTTCTCCTCCTCTTTCTCCTCCTCCTCCTCCTTCTCCTCCTCCTCCTCTTTCTCCTATTTCTCCTCCTCCTCCTTTTTCTCCTCTTTCTCCTCCTCCTCCTCTTCCTCTTAAAATGTGTGTTTTGGTAGCGTTTTCCTCATTTAGACACTGACTGTCAAATAGAGATTTTGATCAAAAAGCACAAACCGTTCTTGAACTTTTATGTACAAGTGAACCTATTCAACAGCGAGCTCTTTTGGAGACTGCAAACCCCGAGCAAATTAGATGCATTTGTGATTGTATGTTGAACTTTCGGTCAATGCAATATCAATTATCACCTGCTTTGCTTGAAGACGTTAAGCCTTATATAGCCACGACATATCAACTTTGGCTAGTCCCCGAAGTAGTTTTATGAGAAGAAAGGAGATACTGGTTCAAAAAGGTGCAGGATTTCTTGATGTCTTACTTGGTCCTGTTTTAGAAGGACTCACAGAACTAATATAAAAGAACGATATTTTGTAAAGACCCTCATTCGAACCCTGAACACGATGGGAGAAAGACTACATGATGATTTTCGTGTTAAAGAAATACTGTCACACTTTGACTACGGAGTCGATGAAGCGACAGCGTCTTCTTTGCTGAATAGTTTACTCGCGTCCTATGTCAACTTAACATGGAATCCCAAAGGAGAAATTGTGTATCAAGGAAGAACTATACCAAACACAAAAATAGCCGAATTGGTAGAATACTGCGTATCGAAAACGAAGAAACTTCCTCCGAAGAAGATTCAGAACACGATAAGGATTACACCGAAATAGAATCAGGAAATTCTATAATTGACGAACCTGGTGATTGCGAACGTTGTCAGAATCCTGTTAATTTTACACATGTAATTGAGTGTCCTAAGTGTTTGTGGAAATATTTTAACAAATGCATTATTCGAAATCTGATATGTAATGTTTGCGGTACAGAATTCAAGACTCATGATCCATGCCTTCGGATTATAAGATGTACTGTATGCCCATATGCTAGTGTTACCGATAGATCACTAAATAATCAAGAGTTTTTTGTGTAAAGATATATTTCTCAATGAAATGGTTTAAATTCTGTATTACATGTACGCGTGTTGTTAATGACTTTCTCGCCTAGACTCTGCCTAATCCTCTTAATTGCCCCTAATGAGTTTTTCTTTTGTCTCCTGCACGTGCACTGAGGATAAATATGCAAATATCACACTTAGTAACAGAAAGCGTAGCAACGCTTTCAAAGTAATAAATTAAATCGTTTTGCCTTTATATTTCAACATCTAAAATCGTTCTTTTCATGACTTCTTAAAGTAATTCCTCATTCTATCTTCCTACGATTTCCTCGCTTATAAACGAGGATTTGCTTTGAAATCTACAATTATTAGCCATATTTAAGACAAAACACAACATTTATGCAAGAAAATCATTCATTACTTTTTCTCCAGTAAGAAAGATATCCTAGAATACATTTCATTTCTGGATTCTCCGCATTATTATACAATTGCCACAGTGCATACAATATGGACTCTGACGTGTTTTCTAAATGTCTTAAACGTTCAAGAGCGTCTTTGTGACACCTGATCTTTAATACTCTTGTCGCTTCAATAAACTCGTCCCAAATCAATCGTTTATCGTTTACAAATGCAATGGCATCTTTGCAGTACAATTCCCATCTTTCTTCCTCGGTCATCATGAGGCAATCATGCTGGCGCTGACTGGGGTGATCAATCTTACAACCACAACAGTTTTCTTCGCATAATTTCTCGATTTCAGTGGCGATGGTGTTTGTGTATATGGTCTCTATCAATGGAAACAGCTTTTGGTATTCGACAACGGACACTTTGTCAACATGTACTTTATTTCCCCAGGCTTCACATTTACGGTTTCTAGATCGTCGAGTATTCATGTCTCAGTTCTAAACGGCTTTCAACAAATGTTCCAATCCTTCTCTATAGTCTCAAACGAGTATAGACTCGTCCATTTGCTGTCAAAGAAACAAAACGCGTATTAGACTCAGATAAAATATATAAACACATATATAATGATCATAACAGCACAATATAAAATGTACACATCTTACCTTAAAATAAGACAATTAAAAAAAGACTTCTCCAAACAAGCGATAGAACAATCCAAGGGAACTCCAGAAACTACAAGTGAAACACTGTATGAAAGTAATTGACTGTACGACAGCACCAGGCTAAAATCACCAACCACATTACTTTCGGGCGTTACACCAGGCGTTACACCATTGGGCGTCACACAACCGGGCGTCACACCGAAAGCATGGGAACGTTACGTTGACGATGTATTTGCTATTATGAAGAAACTAGCAGTTTCGACCTTTCATGACCAACTTAACTCAATTAACCCACATATTTCTTTTACTATTGAACGCGGACGAGACAGACAAATAGCCTTTTTAGACACACTTATTTCACACAACAACGGCACCATAACCACGAAAGTTTACCGTAAACCAACACACACTGACAGATATCTACACTTTGACTCGCATCACAACAAGAAACACAAAATAAGCACAGCCGCAACACTGCTACATCGCGCATCTCAATTACTCAATACAGAAGCAGGAAAATCCCATGAAACCAGACATGTCACCGAAGCACTAAAATCCAACGGATACCGAACGAAGTTTATTTCGAATGTAAAGAAACGATTGACAAAGAAGAAAGTTGTCGCACCTACCACGCCAGAAGAATTAGTCCGTCAATTTTTTGCTACGGTAGACCCATCCACGACACGGAATGGCTACGCTGTTTTGTCATACATAAAAGGTATAACGGAGCCGATTACAAGAGTCTTAAGAAAACATGACATAAAGTTTTTAATAAACCATTAAAAACTCTTCAACAAGAATTTCCTAGCCCTAAAGAAAAGCTCACTACAAACAAACAAACGTGGTTTATAAAATTGATGGTGAAGATTGCCCATGGAGTTACGTCGGTGAAACTGGGAGATGTTTCGAAACACGGAAAAAAGAACACGTTAGAAACGTCAAAACACACAAAGCTGGCTCTAACATCGCAAGCCATGCATGCCTGGGCTAATGACCACAGGATCAACTTTGATGAAGGTCAAGTAATCGACAGAGGGAGCTATCGCACAAGAAAAACTTTAGAATCATGGCACACTGCATTAACCACACAAGCTGACAACAACTCTAAGCTGTTACCAGAACAATACTCTAGCCTATTATACTTAAACACAAGCTGACAACAACTCTAAGCTGTTACCAGAACAATACTCTATTATACTTAAAAACTAACTTCATGTTATTATTATTATCACTTCCCTTTCATATCATATTACAGCTTATATTTTATATTATAGTTAAATATCTTAATCTTGGTTTTATATTTCATTACTACCTTCCTGTTGAAGGCTGCAGTCTGGCAGCCGAAAGCTCGTTAATAAACAAATATTTTGGTCAGATCGAGAACGTCTATTTACTCACTCGAAATTATTGTATTCAAAAAGTTTATTATTTACAAGCTGTTAACACGAACTGTAAAAGTAAATGACAATAAAATGATATAGATTACAATGACAATGATATAAAATTTTTTGTCTGTCAACATTAAACAAGAGTAATTGCTTTAAACATGTAAAAACTTAATAGTTTGAGGACCCCGTTATTGGAGCTTGCCTCTAGTCTATGCCATTTTCTGACCAGTCTGTCTAATCAAATAAAAAATTGAATTATATTCTTCATTAATCAAGCGACACAATATTAACGTCGTCTATTTAGCTCTTTAACTTCTTTAGCTCGTTTATTTCGGTGTACAGGGGGAGTTGATGCATTTTAGGACACTGTGAAACCAACATTGAAGTTTGTATAACTCGTTATCTTCTCTATCTTTCCATTGACGAGAAGTTGGTATATACCAGTTGTTTTTCTTATGCTAGCCAATGTTGTAGTTTTATAACTTGAACAAGTGATAGTGTCTTTATCAGTTTTAGCTTTTTCTAAGGAGTCATTACGGACTATATGCATGATGAAGTTTTTTTTTGCCATGTCAATTCCAATACATGTAATGGCAGTTATGAGGTTGTCTTGTATTTCTGGTAATGCCAAGTTAGATGTCATGATTTTCAAACATTAATGTCGATTCATTGGTATCAATGAACTTGGCATCATAAAAAATCACACTTTAATCACGTTCGGGATGTGTTAACTCATGGCAGTGTGTATCTCATCGATGGTGTTCTCTCATAACGCAAGCGTCGTTGACTCTGTGTTAACTGCAATAACACAGTCTGCTTTATGTTTTATTTGTTGATAGTGTATTACAGCTCCTTTGCTTTCAGACTTGGTTATTATTTGGTTTCGAAGTCCATTGTCACATATATGCTTGCTGTGGGCAATCCCTGACAGTGTAGAGGTGACTTCAAGGTGATTCATTAATTGGGAAATCAACAGATGCAGGTGATATTTTAGCGGATTTGGTAATAGCATATTCCTGATTGTTAGAGTCAAATGTGCTTGATCTGCATTGTTTAGTGCCTACAATTTTCAAAGGCCTGTTGCAGGTGGAGTTTTCCAGGAGACAAACATATCAGTTGTTTGAACTTTGTAGTCAAAGTATTTTGTTCTGGACGTGTTTGCTGTCTTGTTTGGATTAGGTACTGTACTAGTGAGAGAAAAATGTAAGTGTGATAAATATATACATGCATATGTCGATGTATATAAGAGCCAACTGGGACCAGTTGCAGGAATACAAAAGCGAAGTCAAAATGTTGTACTTATTACGTCGCTTCCAGTCCCCTGACGCAAACCGTGTATTGACCGCGTATATAGGGGGACTGAAGGCGACGTAATAGAGCTTGACTTCACTTTTCGACCCGAAGTTAGCGTTCCAGATAGTAGGGGAGAATGGAGGAAGTATCGAGTTCACTGGGTTTTTTCCCTCTAATATATCGTGGCCGTCAATATTTCTCGCAATTTTGGCTCGGTGAGTCTCCAAAGGGCATGGATACTAGCTTTTCCCCTCTCATGGCGCCGCCCAATATTCCCCAGTCGTCTCTTGTGTCTTTCGTAGTAGAGACTATATTTAAAAAAGGGAATTAAAACAAAAAACGCCAGCGTAAATGAATGCGTTTTGATTTCCTATGGCTTTTCCTCGCGTTCCTCGCGCTTGAATCAAGCTCATTACGCTGGAGTTTTTCGAACTTCTCTCCCCTGACCCCTGCAGCACATCATTTGCGCCTGTGTCACAGGAAATTTGCCCCTTCCCAAAAACATTTTTGGCTCCCCTGGACCAAATTTCCTGGGAAATTCGTCGGATCCGGGTTCGCAAATCCCCCCTCCCCCCAACTGCTCAGTATTGACCCAGCTAGCACACAACGTAATCCCAACGTTCGCAAAAGGTTGTGGTTTGGTTAGGTTGGACCGAACGTTCTGACAACGTAATCGCAACGTTCGCAAAAGGTTGCGGTTTGGTTAGGTTGGACCAAACGTTCTGACAACGTAATCGCAACATTGTTTTTCTCAGACGGAGATATATTAAATTACAAATAGGTGTTATAAACCATGAGTAAACGTTGTAGACAGTGGCGGATCAAGCTTGCGCGGGGCCCCTGGCACATAATTGGCTGATTGATGCCCCCCCTCCTCCCCCCCCCCCAAAAAAAAATCCTCTGTGGACTAAAAGACAAAAAAAGAAAGACTAAAGAGGAAAGAATCGGAGGAATTTTATAACCAAGCTAGTAATATTTACAAACAATGTTTCTGCAAAATGTTTTATGCAAATGGCATTTTTCGGGCCTTTGCAGAAGCAAAATCATTTGCTAGCTTATAGAAATCAAGCGAGCGTAAGATGTCCGATTCCATGCTCATCAGCGATAAAGCATTTAAACGTTTCTGTCCCATCGTGCTACGCAAATCACTCTTTAAACGTTTTAGCTTCGAGAATGAGCGCTCCCCCGTACAGTTACTGACCATCATGGCAAGATAAATTCGCAAAGCAATTTCCACATTTGTGAAGGTTTCACTTAGCTCATTTTGTTTGAGATTGAGAAACATTAATAACTCAATGGACCTCTTGTCGTCCTCCTCTTGTGGAACTCTCATCTTCCGAACTTTTGCTCCAGGTTGCAATGGCTCGAAGAAATAGTAAATAAACTGGACGAGCTCGTTAGGGAAGGTTTCTTCCAAATCATCTGGATAGGCTTCAACAAGCTTTCGGGCAGCAGCCTTCACATCCTCGTCGCACATACTGCTAAGCTGAGAAAGGAAGCCAAATCTCTCAGAAACGGTTTTGTAACCAGCGATTCTTTGTTTCAGAGCAGCACAGACGTGGTCGATAATTGTAAAAAACACTTCCACACGAAATTTGACGCCGGCCTGCAAGACTGTATCCTCAGCTGCACCTTCGTCGCCATGAAAGATTCGTCGATTTCGTTTGCGAGTACGCCTTGAAGCATCTGCATACTCGCTATCGCCACACTTTTCTACACCTTTCTTCTCGTAATCATCAAATTTCTCTCGGAGTTGCTCCACAAACATCAAAAGCGAATCCAGCAAATTTACAGCACAGTTCAACGGTAAACCGGCTTTCTGAAGAGAACAACTTGTTTTCTGGAACTGTTGTAGGATGTCATTCCACAATTCAAGTAAAATTGCAGTTTCAAGCTTTTCAAGACGCTTGAGAAGCCCAGATGCTTCGTTTCTTGTTTCAGCAGATTGTTCCAGGTCAGCTCCAATTTCTTCTAGGGCATTCTTGTTCTGTTCGTAGCCATTGCTCAATGCTTTCACCGCATCACCTCGTGCTGACCAGCGTGTCTCCGACAAAGATTTGTCGACAGGCAGTCCCTCAAGATGCTTCTTCAGAACTGTCCAGCGATGAGTGGATCCCGAAAAGAAATTGTACACACTCTGAATCAGGTTAAACATTTCACTGCCGTCTGAACAGGCCTCTGCAGCATGTTTTCCCACCAGATTGAGTGAGTGGGCAGAACAAGGAACATATTCGGCATATGGTGAACTTGCTCGAACGACAGCTTGCACTCCATTGTACTTTCCGCTCATGTTCGACGCATTGTCGTACGACTGTCCACGACATAGTTCAATCGGAATGCCTTGCTCGGCCAGAAACTTCAGCAAATGATCGGCAATTTGGGCTCCAGTGTGACCGTACATGGGTAGAAATGTAAGGAATCGCTCGACAGGACCAGTAGCTTTAACGTATCGGATTGTTACTGTAAGTTGATCAACGTGAGTTACATCTGGGGTGGAATCAACGGATATGGAATAGTGGATCAACGATTTGACTTCTTCTACAATGGTGGAAAGAACTTCTTTGCCCATGAGATCAATAACCTCTTCGCAAATTGACGATGACAAATACGAAGCGTGTCCTTTGCCTTGGTTTCCATGCTTTTGGATGTGCTGGGCCAGAAAGGGGTCATATTCAGCCAAAAGCTCAACAATTCCCAAGTAATTGCCGTTGTGTGCCGACCCAATGTGCTCATCTTTACCACGGGAGGCTAGACCACGTTCGCACAAAAACTTCATGACGCTGATCAGTCGCTTCAGCATGCAGCTCTCGGCCATATGACACTTCATCCTGGTATTGCTTGATCAATGCTGTATCAATGGTGCCCCCTCTCAATTTTCGTGTGCGCAGGGCAATCATAGCTTCGCGATGACCTGTGTTGTTTTCATGATTGGAGATCTGCTCACCTGCATGTTCCCAGTCGTTATATCCGACGACAAATTGGGAACTGGAATTTGTAGATATTACTTTGCATGCAAAACAGTATATCCGCCCGGTTATTTTCGAGTAGCACAACCATTTACGATCAATTTTCTCGCCCGTGCGAGGAATTTTGGTAAAATATGAAAGCTGACAGTAACGATAAATCTGTTCGCTTCCACACTTTTTGGCTGATTCACCAAATTTACCTAGATTGTCAATATGTCGACAGTCATCGCTTCCGTGTGCAATCCAGAAGTCACGCATACCATCAGGTAATTTATTGGGCCAAGCACCAAGATCGTTTGGGAATTTATGCGAGTCGGACGCTAACGCAGGTTGTTGAATATGTGTCGACTCTTTGCCTTTGGAAATAATATCCTCGTCCTCGTCCTCAATGCGTTCGGCACCGGTTTCGCTAACATCTTCATCAGCAGTTATAAAGATGCCCTCAACGGTCATGGAGCTTTCATCGATCGCGTCGGAATGATCTTCAGAAGTACAAGCGGCATTGGTAGTGGAACTGGAAGGAGAAACATTGGCATCGGCATCGCCACTACCGGGGCTAGAGCTTGTCAAGTAAAATTGATCAAGACGGCGCATTTGCGCTTGTTCCTTCTTCTCTTGCTCTTCTCGTTGTTGTTTCTTCTTGCGTTTTTGACAGCCAGACAAATAGTCAGTGCGGCCACTGTCTCTTTTCCGACCGCTACCGGATTCAGGATTCTCCAGACATACCGTTCTTTTACGCATACCGGCATACGTTGAAGAGAATATGTATATAATGATGAGTTGTAACTTGTAAGGTTGTTTCCACAATTTTACTTTCCAGACGCGAAATTTGATGTCATTTATCGTCCATAACAAAAGACCAAATTGACATCTAGCGGAAACACTGGTAACTTTGGCCGCAGCTTGTCAGTTGTCAATTTATCACCAAAGCTTCCGCAAAAAGTATTATAGAAAAGCTTGATCGTATTTAATAACTTGAAGATGTTTTTAAAGTCAAAATGACAATAAATCACATCGCTAGCCGCTAGGCACAATCGGGCCAAACATTGGTGAGACTGAAATCCAAAACCTCCCACGTCTTTTATACATTCTTACATATAATTGCTTGACAGGTTTTATATATCAACTAAAACAGGAACTTCACGTCTCAGTTTTTGGTTAGTGGCTGCAAAAGTAGGGCATTACACAACAAAACCCTGATGTTAAGTAAACATTTCTAAGTGATAACTGATAACGTCATTAAAGTTTTAAAATGAGGGAGCCGTGCCCTGCTGGCCCTTTGTGCTTGCCCTTGCAGGCTGCAACATAGATGTGGTATATCCTTGGGAAAAAAACGGGCTTTGCGAAGCGCGGGGCCCCTCAAAAGCGCGGGCCCCTGGCACCTGCCCATACTGCCCTCCCCTTGATCCGCCACTGGTTGTAGAAACGTTGGAATGCAACGTACTTCAGAGACGTTCATATAACGTCTCATGGACGTTGCGTATATTAGTAATAAAATGTTTGTATATTTAGATCAAAGATCTGTCTAATACAACTGCATGGTATTTGAAATATAGTAAGGTATGATATTCTGCCGAAACAGAGAACGTAGGTCGACAGTATATCAAACCTTACTATATTTCGATTGTTGTTTCAACAGTACACTGCCTGGTATTTGGATTTTTTAAGCAAAACGACAGAGTTTTTATAATAGCGAACGTTGTTGTATAAACGTTTGGGAAACGTTCGAACGTTGCTCAAATACGTTCTGAAAACGTTCTCGCTACGTTGTGACGTTGTGTCTGTGACGTAATTTACGTCACGTTCCGGATATGGCCTTCGTCTCTGCCTTCGTGTTGGTGGGATACAACCATAGAAATAAAAGACCCAGAATGCGTGCTCTGTCACGTGACAGGGGTCCAAATTAAATTTTATTTTGCCCTTATAGATCCGCCATTTTGAATTTTGCCAAGGGGTGGGATATATATACAACAATGATCGCGTCTCAAAATAAAGAATTGGAGGACGTTTCATAGGGATAAATTGGATACATGCACGACAACAAATCAGCCATATACACATTAGCATAAAATAAAACAATTTTCAAGACACTTGTTTCATTAAACGTATAAAAACTATAAGTTCAAAATTATATTTCGATCAATTCACCACAATTACAAAAAGCAACAAAAAGTGCTAAACTTGAAACTCAGAAATGGTCTGCATCAAAGCCCGTTTAAAATAAAATAAAATAATCAAATACGTAATGGAAACTAGGAGAAAATCTTTAAAAAAACACGGATTTAATATGTCAATATAAATAAATGTCGAAAAGACTGATGTATAAAAAGTATGACAGGTGCATAAACATATTTTATATTTCAAAAATCACAAGCTAGAAATCCTTATTAGATTGGATAAAAGAGAAAAAAACACACTTACTGTCTCCTGGATTATCCTCCACATTCAGTATAAATCACATACAGATTGGCAAGTGGGAATCATTCAAATATAATGTAAAACAGTAAAAACACTAAAACCATTCGTATTAAAAGGCCGCTATCGTCGCTGCATGTCTACATCCAGAGTTTAATGTTCGAAATGTTTTGGCGAAGGATATTGCACTTCATCTTTATAAAATTCACCAATTCAGCAAGTTTTCCGGTACAAAAAACAAAGAAATTCAGTGCTAAAATACATCCATCACTCTACAACATCACCAACCGCAGCCGTGTTAAAAACTGTTGAAAAGTCCTGGGGCGGGTCCTTTTGCCCTTATAAATCCGCCATTTTGTGGCGACAATTTTTTGACTGACGACAATCTCGTTCCCAGAGCCTTCTCACCCGGGCCGCGCCCGCCGACCGAAGGCTCTGGGATAAACCGTTTCAAATCGACGTTTCATTGGTTCTTTGCTCGGGAGACTTTCGCTGGATTTTCTCATGTTGACAGTGGCTAGTTTTGTATTTCGAAAGCCTTGAAGGGTTTCAAATTTTATCTGGCGACTGAAACTTGTCAAGAACCAGACCTCTGGAACCAAACAGCAGTTGAACAGCAAGTATTCGGTGGCTTATGCTGGTTTCGAAAGGGAAAGCGGTGAGTACTGAAGTGGCGTGTTGCCCGAGGTGCGGTATCTTGTCAGTTGTGGAACAAGATGGCTAGTAATTTCAGAACTACATATCGTTGAAGTATACTACCATTTGCGTTCAAGTGTTTAGTGTTTAGCGAATTAACTAGTTGTTTCCAGGTTTTGAAACAAACGTTGTCCAATGACAACTCATCGGTTTGACAGATCAAACAATGACGAATAGGGGGTGTAACTTTTCGTTGTTATTGCTTCCGTTTCAAGTTTCAACGGTTTGTTGATATTTTCTCACGGGCCACGGCAAACATAGAATACAAAATAAATGCGTTCGGCAGCCGTCATATCGAAGTGAACTACCCACTGATGTGGAACTACCCTTATCTAAGCGACCTACGTTTGCTGATCATTCCAATTCTCACAATTAAGCCAAAGAAAAGTATATTCCAAGCAAACGCTGCGGTCTGACATGAACGATGACAAGTCTTGACAACGAAACGTTACACCCCCTATTCGTCATTGTTTGATCTGTCAAACCGATGAGTTGTCATTGGACAACGTTTGTTTCAAAACCTGAAAACAACTAGTTAATTCGCTAAACACTAAACACTTGAACGCAAATGGTAGTATGGTGTACGAATGTTGTTACGTGTTGAATGAGCTTTCATTTGATGTATCGTTCAAAATTCTACGTTTTATTAAACTTGTTAAAATGTCCAAAATGTACGAACCACTGTTTGAAATAATATAACAAATAAACAGGAAATTGACTTCTCACAAGTGTTACAGAAATTTAGATTTCTTTTGAAATATTTAATGCACAACATTGAGATATATATCATACAGGAGCTATTGAAAAATTCTATTCGGGGTAGAAATTTCAAGCTTCTAGTTAAACGGAAAATATTTTAAAAATGGAAAAACGTCTGTTGTTTTGGTTCATCGGCTCATCGCGTCGATTTCCTGTATATTTGTAATGAAATATTATTTGGAACAGTGGTTCGCACATTTTGGACAGTATAATAAGTTTCATAAAACGCAGAATCTTGAACTCTACATCAAATGAAAGCTCATTCAACACATAACAACATACGTACACAATATATTTCAACGATGCGTAGTTCTGAAATTACTAGTCATCTTGTTCCACAAATGACAAGATAATTATATGCCGTTATTTATACCCGACTTCGGCTACGACAAGTTTGCTACTCACCGCTTTAATTTCTCTCTTGGAACCATTCAAAACCCGTCGATTACTTGCTGTTTAAAAGGCTGTTTAGTTCTTGACAAGTTTATTCGCTGGTAAATAAGCGATTTCCCATAACCAGTGGGAAGAACACACAGGGTGTCTTTTCGTTCGACAACAATCGTCTTCAGGGCTTTGAACTGCTTTTCTTTGGTGCGTAATCCATCTCTATTTGTTTCTCGCAGTGCATACTTCAATGCAGCATTAAATAAATCAACGTTTTTCGAGGCCATAACAAATAAATCTAAGATACCGACAACATCAAATTGTCTTGAAAACCGCAGTAAATGTAAATATTTCATAGAAGAAGCGCTTCGTAATCTCACGCATGCTCATTTGCGACGGAAGCTAAATTTTGGCAAGAGACGATTGGATTATCCCAGAGCTTTCGGCAACCTCGTACCCAGGGTCTTATCTCCGCTCCCCCGCCCCCGCCCACCGCTGCGAAAAGACCCTGGTCTGGGCTGGTCACGTGTCTCCCATATTCTGGGAGATTTTTCAACTTTGTCGTTAGGGAGGGGTTAGAGAACTTAGGATTTGTCATCATTGTACGGAGACTATCGAGACTGGTGGAGGCAAGTCGCAAGAGTATCTTAAAATAAACACCGATACATGCCGACGATAATATAATATACCGACGGGAAAACATTGGCAAAACATTTGGTTAAAGACCCTCAGACACTTCGCTGTTCGGTAAGGCCAAGAAACGACAAGGCGCTTCGCAACAGTGCGGCAACATTTTACTGAAAAGTTGTCAGTGATATTTGTGGATATTTTTCCTATATCTTTCCTAACTTCCGACGAACAGCGAATTTGAGGGGATTCTCTTCCTCGAAATGAATGTTTACTTCATCAGTTACGACGCCAAGCTGTTACGCCTGTCGCCTGCCGTTTGCCAAAAGAGAGGATTTGGAATGTCATCATTATTGTGAATAAATATATGGAAATCTTAAAGTCCTTGTGATTTAACATCGCCAAGATCGCCAAAACTCGACCTATAGCTTTCAACAAAAGCTAAGGTTAGTGACATATTTTATTATTGTTTTAAAAGTGGTTTAAATTTGTAACGCAACAGTCATGTGAATGCAGCGGAAGCAAATAATAATACCGCATGCAATCATGATCAGAGCTGAAAATCGATTCCTGTTTGGGAAGTGATGCCATCATCCTGATCAAGAAAACACTGACCTTTTAATAACATATTAATATCACTAGTCTATATCAATTCCCCTTTGACTAAAAAAGCAACAAGGTTTTTAATATGAATCGAAGTTACTCACTAATGAACCTATTGTTAATTGTTGAACGTTGTTGATATTGCGTTGTTCTTTTATACACTTGTTGTTTTAAGAATAGATATAATTGCGCCGTGAGTGCATAAAGCAGTCAGGATAATAAAAAAGTGCTCAACATGTTATCAAAAATCATTAAATGTTGAATAATATAGCAATCACATAACTACTGAGTATCGAACAATATTTAGTATACTGTTTACTTCATAAATATACATCAAAGCCCAAGGTGTCAGTACATTACGATTGAAACTTTGCTCTAGTCACTTTAACACATTCTTCTATTCCTTATAATACCTAATGTGTTCGTAATTTACCAATACTCTCATTGTTATTTAGGTGTAATTTCGTCTGGTAGTTAATTTCTGCAACTACAACAGATCTAGAATGCAAACAATCAATTCAAGTGCGGCGCAACAAACATTGTTCTTTGAAAACGGTTTTAAAACCATGACGGTTTGGTGAAGCAAACTTCAAATAACACATTGGAAGGTGCTATATATAAATCAACCAATAAAAGAAATTAACATTTCAAACATTGTCTCTGTGTGATTATTCCGCGGTCTTCTTTATAGTTCCTACAAAAGTACAAATCCTACTAGCCCACTCCCAGTAAGTCTGCGTGACACGTGACCAGCCCAGACCAGGGTCTTTTCGCAGCGGTGGGCGGGGGCGAGGGAGCGGAGATAAGACCCTGGGTACGAGGTTGAGCTTTCGGTCGGCGGGCGCGGCCCGGGTGAGAAGGCTCTGGGAGCGAGATTGGACTGACGAGAGATAGGAGCACGCATTCTAGGTATAATATTTCTATGGATACAACGATTCAAGCGCAATTCTGTTTGGCGATTCTTCTGTCTTCAATCCGTTCTCCATTTTTGTTTATTAAAGCCATCATCGTTTGCAAAGTAAGTAAACACCTTATCAGTTATGTATACAATATTTTTCAGCGATTCTTCTCGTGTTAAATCACTAGTAAACACAGTTAACTGAACCTGTTTACAATTGACGTTTACAATTGACATGCTTACGTGTATTTTCAAAATGACTTCTGAATGTTCGCGGTAACGCGTTACCTATCCTATTGCATATGAATGAAATAGCGCAAAGCTACGAATGCGTTTATACTTATACTTATACTTATACTGCGCTGCAATTACATGTATTAACACATTTTGCGAAAGCATGGCAAGAAGTCACAGATGTGAGATGAATATTTACATATTCAAGATGGTCTCCATGCTGCCCAAAATGTCATTGAAATTGCCGACTGTATTCTTTATGAAATGAAACTCTACGTCGCTCTTGTGTCGAATCAAATATAATTATTTAGCTTTAGGTTTAAAACCATCACAACATATACAGTATAAACACAATGACAAGTCACAAGTCTAAGTCAAACTTGGTTCAAGTCTATGAGAGCATCATGGATTATCTAACACAGGTGCGGCGTGGATTCATACGCTGGTGTTAATAATCGAGTAAAATTAAATAAGTTGACCAGTCATATAAACATGTGTAGCAAGTTCTATTGATTCGCACCACATTTTGGTCTTATTGGCTTGATGTATTTCGTATAAGCTAATCAATCACATAAACCAATTCCATCACAGATCTGACCAAAAATGACTAAGATGCATAACAAGTGTGGCAAGTCTTCATTCATTAGATCTGAGATGGATTTGGTTTATGTGATTGATTATAACTTTATATTATTAAGAACATCAAGCCAACTAAATCAAATGCTGCCAATCAATACAACTCGCCACATGGTGTATCACTGGTCAATTTGACTTGAGCAAAAACCATCCTATAAATCCACGCTGTATAAATCCACGATCTTGTGCTAAATAATCTACGAAGCTCTTATATATTTGAAGCAACATGAGCCCCCACGATGAGCTTTAAGCTCTTGGGGTTAATGTATTAATAAAATATTGTTTAAATAAAAAAAATAAAAAAAGTTGGCCTTAGATTTAACATTGTCTTCATAAGTTGCACTTGTGATGAATTTATATATGGCTTTTTTTATATAAGGGTATTGCTGGGTGCCACAAGAGGAGTTGGTGGCAATGATATATTAGAGGATGTGTTACCAAAACCAGCAGATTGCCTTGAAGATTTACACATAATATGTGATCGCCTGGAGGAGGAAAATTTCAAAAAGAAAATGGTAGTTGCATTATTTGTTGTGTTTGTTGAACCCCACTTGTAATGTAACCTTTCAAGATTGAGAAGCCATTGACTACTTATTTGACACTGTTAACTCTGGTACAATTATTATACAATACTGATACAATCTTGACTGTGATTGGCTAAAAACCTACAGATAATTCTTGGCACCTACAAAGTATCAAAAAATGTCTGTACAGTAGCTATGACGAGCTGGCCAGCAGTTTGAACAAAAGAAAAACATGGCGGGTGTCTTTAGGGGCAAAGATCAGAAGCGGATTAATCCGGTGGATTTGGCACATTTTGTTGATGGCAAAACCACAAAGAAAACCTAGTGAGCTACAGAACACATACAGTTGTTAGATTTTAAAGCAGTATTTGAAAGAGAAAATTGTATTTGAAAGAGAAAAAATTAAGCGAACCTCAAACTGAACTGGTATGAATTTACTATTTTTATCTACCTTTGTATAAAACGTTCTAAAGGCTTCTACATTTGTAATTGTATAATAAAACAATTATTGAATTTGGTTTTCACATGATACAGTAAAAACCCACCAACAAGAACCTACATTTTACAATGTAGCCTGGGATAGGTTCTTATATATTCTTAACACAAGCTACAGTAAAATCCCACTGACAATAACCTACTACCATTAAGAACCTCAGGTTGAAGTTAAGAATATATATTCTTAATTTCATATTATATATATTCTTAATTGGTGAAACACATCTAGATTGTCCCAAGCTACACTGATGAGCTGTAGTACAGCGAAACACGTGTCTGTAGATTGAACTATAAATATGTAATGTTTACAACACGAGCGGCCGTGTTGTATTGAATATACAATCACGAGCCGAAGGCGAGTGATTGTATATTCAATACAACAAGGACGCGAGTGTTGTAAACAACTTGTGAAATGAATAAATAGTAAAAATCCCTTTGGGATATTGAGATGCTAATTAGTTACAAGCACTAGTGGTTGTATCAGAAGAGTATACACCCACTAGTGGTTGTAACTAATTAGCATCATTGGTTTTAATCATAGGAATTTTCATCTAAATAACCGTATATGGCATCAATTGTATGTTTAATTTTGTTTCATTATTTTACTCTTTCCTGGTCGCATGAGCATATGGGCTAATGACAGAAACTGATTAAAAAATCTTTGGAATTTCAAAACTTTCTGAAAACTTTCCTTCATTAGTTTTTCTGGAAAGGTTATGTTTCAGTATAATATATCATTTATAGACCCTTCGCTCGGGGTATTCCACAAAAAAATACTTATTGCTTTATTAATGTTTTCCTCCCTAAAATAATTAAGCTGCACCTTTTATTTAATTCCAAGTTCTAAATACTGACAGAGCTGTGGAAGCTTGGTTTCACAAATGGCCTCACGGCGTACGTTACAACTTGAAGCGAATCTTTTTTATAAATAAACATGCACTTTTTATTTAATTTCAAGTTCTAAAGAGTTTTAGAAACTTGGCCATGATGGCTACCACCATCACCACCATTACCACCATCATCATCACTACCACCCATGGTTTCAGAACTAGCTTCTCGGTTTCTGAGCGTATAGCGTACGTTATAAGATAAAGTAAAGCGTGTTCTTGACGGGGGGAAAATTTCTGAAGGGGAGTCAAGTTTCCTAGAATGGGGGGGGGGGGCATATTAGATTCTCTCCAACGAAAGACGCAAGAGACGGCGTGCAGTAGCGTCGCCAGGGGAGTGACTATAGGGACTTCAAGATCCACGACGTCAACCTCAACGACAACGTCCTCTAAACAAAATAATATTTTTTTTCAAAATAAAGAAAATGAATATTTCTTGGCCCCAAGAGTAATCTCAACACGTCTTTGGGACGACGTCAACGGCCAAAAGATGAGAACTTAACAAATTAAATTAAACAAGACGCCTGACCCAGGCGCTCACTCGGGCTACTGAAAAAATGCGGAGGCCTCTATAACGCACGAGCAAAGAGGTGGGAGTGGGCCGAGGAAGTTGAGATTGAAGACTGAATGTGGTGCATACTTCACATTGGTGAAAAGGATTATCCTGAATTGTGAAAGTGTCTAGAATTTAGGTGTATCCTGAAGCCTAGGGGACTTCTCTGCCCCACATGCGGAGACTAGAATTTTTTCTGAGGTGCCCAAACATAACGTGGGTAGGCCAGGTATAGATGCACTAGAAAATATGCAATAGGTAAATATACCCGCACCCTACATCTATGCAATCTTCATACAACATGAATCCTGATTCCATGTTTTTGCTTTAGAGCATGTTGAGAAGGTTCTGACTCTGCAGCACTGGTGCTGTAGCGGTGTAGCCTGTAGGTGAGTGTCAGACATTGTAATTTCTCCATAGATTTTGGTACCATCAGCATAATTATAAGTAATAGCACACACTTGGCTGTTGATGCATGTTATAATGGCCAATATGTCATTAGAATATTACTGGTCCAATGTTGTTTCTATGAATATATTTTTACTCAATTTGTGCATCAAAATTTATATCAAAATGAACATCATGCGACAAAATTACATACTCATATACGTTCAAAGCACTTACAACATTGTGAATATAAATCCTATTAGTGGATCAATAAAGCTACACTAGATACTGTCCATTGTCAATCTCAAACTCAAAGACAAGGCTACAAGCAACAGTCAGTAAAAATGCAAATGGTACATAAAACAATTCATGTGTGTTATAATGCAAAAAATATAAAGATACTTGTCAACAAATGTCAACAAACTGTTTCATCTCAAAGTCTAGCTGTCATCAGTGAATGTTCCTTGTGTTCTGAAGCCATGTAGAAAATTAACCTATGAACATTGCAATTGCTCGACCAAAGGCATTAGAAAGGCCAATGCAATATAAAGATACAGAATGTTAGCGTTTTGATCCTCAACGACGTATGAGAAAAATATACTGCTATCGTTATCGGTTGTAGTCCAGTTCCGGACCCAATGTCGTCGGTTGCCACTTGGATGCAACGGCTTCGGCGGGGCTCAAAAACGTTTTGTGAACACCGGCGGAGAAGTTTATAAACAAGATTCTTGCCAACCACATAAATGACTGATCAAACACTTCCAAGCATCGGTCGAAAAGAAACATGCATTGGTCACATGCATAGATATAGTCACATGCCTCAGTTTCGAAAAGCCTGTTGGGGCAATATCGCAACCCCCAAAAAACAAGACTTGGCAACCACAGCAGCCCGAGTAATTACGTTTTTCGTTATAAAAGGTTTTGTACAGTACAGGTCGCACGAGCATCATTTTAGTTCCTTATTGCATAGCTCTGGTGGTAGTCTAGCCTAAGAAAACAGCCGCCTCTTCTCGCTCGGGATTTTTAGCTATGATTGAGTATAAAACATTCATTGTTATTAAGAAGAATGTAAATAGAAATCATAAGTTGTGAAATACATATTGGTAAGTCCATATATATTTAACTAGAAATATGTTAACACAACAACCCCTCGCCCTCCTTTACACGAATTTTTGTAAAATTTATATCCTTCGGCTAACCCTCTGATTAGAAAAACACCTTCGCGCTCTTTTTTATTGGGAGCCTGGAAATAGCCGTTGGAACAATTCAAAATATAGTTTTAAACTTTTAATTAAAGTATAATATTTGAAATAAAAAAAGTTGTTTAAAAAGAAAATTTTCAGAAAAAAAAATTGTGATGAAGCAAAATGCAGGTCGCATCCACAGTTTAAACTCGACCGTATTTTGCGTGCGAACTGACGATGTTACCACCGGGCTATTGAAGCAAGCGTTGAAATATCAGCAAAATATTAGGGTTATATTTTGCAGTTCTTTTTTTCCATGTTGAGTGTTTTCAAATTCATTTAGAATGGCAAAAACAAATTTCGTCGTGTTAAAACTGTTTTCACGTGAAAAAATTGTTTCATGCAGTCTTTTATATCTGTAATATTGGCATAAATAAGCATGTTGAAACATGCTGCACTCAGCAGCATTTATATGTTTAACAAACGAAGAATTGCTCCTTCGCCATTTTTTATGCCAAATTGTAAACAAGCTACAGTACGCTAAGTTTTACAAGTGGTTTTATCAAAGGGAAATATATAAATATAGGTTAAAAGCCTAGGGAGAGGTTTTTATTCAACTCATCAGGCCATATTCTTTTGTTTTCCAGAGGTTTTCTATATTAAAAATTTATACAACTAAGAGTTTGATTTTGAAAAGAAAGTAATTTGTTCTGTTTTGATATGGGAATTAGTTCTTTTATTTAGCATTAGCTACTTACTTAGTTGTTTATGAAATTTATTGCATGCGTTCAGGCAAGCATTCATGCGCTTCACAATGCTATTTTGCATTCGCCTTCTCTACCGACAGTGATAAGCAGGAATAAGCTACGGAGGACAGTGACGAAGAACTGTTTAATCACTCAAAATTCGTTTATTTTCGTATTAATCGCTTGTTAGACAATTTTGAAATACAGGAATGAGTTCGACAATCTGTACCTGTGGCTCCACGGTACAAAGATGAATGGGCGGTGGGAACTTTCGAAGCGTGTCGAACGAACAGAGAAAAAATGGCGCTACCTGACACGTCTATCCGTTGCTTTAAAACGCCTCTCATACACATGTCGGCGAACGAGATTATTAGTTATGATGTCGATCATACTTCATAAAATGTTATATTGTTTGAACTGTTCATGGTTTTGTTTCATGGTTAGTTAGGTATATGTTAGTTTCAGTCGAATCTGTCTGAAATCAGAGATTTTGATAATTTGTTTGATTTTATCACTAGAACTTATATAAGTCACTGATGTCACTCGTTTTAGGCCACTGGAGTCTAGCTGTGCAAGCCTACAAGAGAACGAACGAACAACTGCAGAAGAATGTTTCGTACGGGAATTCGACAAAGTCAAAAAGAATGTGTGTTGCCGCTGTCGAGGTGGAGGAGAAAAGGCCTGCCGAAGGCGAAGAACAAACAGAAGATAAGAAGAAACAATATAATATTACTATTAACCTAAACTTGAACCCCTGAACTTCACTTTGTAACTTCACTGTTTTTGGTGTTTTAGTTGGGCGTTATAGTGCGTTTTCGATTAAGATAAATATATGGGTATATGCGTGTGTTTCTTTAAAATATGAATTAAATTAATTTTGCAATGTTAATATTAAATAAGTTGTTTGGAAGTTATTATTTTTTAAGTAATAACCTGGTACCCGGTTTTTATTTTAATTAAAGACCTACACTTCAACCCCGCCTTTCCCCCGGAAACAAGCAAATACCACCGCCTGCTTTGAGAAAAAGGTTATTACGCGAAAGTTAATAACCGACGGAAAACAAAAGAATATGGTCTGATGAGTTTATAAGAGGAGATAAGACGGCAGCCAACAACGGGCAAGCGAAAACATAACGGATACGTTTAAAATTCTCAGGCGTGTGATTATTTTGTATTCTAGTGTTTCTCATTATTCAGATCATTGTGTTCTTTAGAATTTGCCTAAATCGTGCATGTATGTATATATAAACAACCTGTAAACGACCACAAGGACTGTGAAATCAGCAAGTTCAAACGCTTTTGGAAGTACTATGCTAGGGACAAATTAGGACATTTATGTGCTCTCGAAGTAGACTGACTCATGCCGAATGCACCGCGAGTCGGGCACTTCGCAACGCTCGTAACGTTGTTGGTCAATTTGGCCAATTTCTAGCTGGCTAACACTATGGATAGTGGCACTTTCAGTGCAAAAATAAGACCAGCTAGGGAAGTATTTTGTTGTCGAATTAAGGAAATGTTTTTTTAGTTATAACTGTTCCTTAGTCCTTGCTGAAGTCAGATGGAGTCGGGCAAAGAAGAAATATGTCACCATTTAAGCAAAATGAATTATTATGTACTCTCTTTATTATTTACTGTTGATAATTTCCATTATTATGGTCCTTAATACGCACGCGCGCCACCATCTTGTCCCAAATTTCTGCCGGTAATGAGTTATAAGTTTGACTAGAGGCCGTAGAGCTTCGCGCAACGTGAATGTGCCATCGGTGATATAATTCCTTTAAACGTTGACAGGACTTGAGTTTCACGATTTTGTTTTGGTGTTTCTTTGTCCTTGGAAAACAACTGAAAGCCAGTTGGATGACTGCGTCTGTGATGAAATGGCTTCTTGTTGGTTTTCACTCTTCGTACAAGAATTGTTTATACACTGAAGATTCGTGTGGCCAATTACTTGAGTGATATGTACGTCGGTGGAACGTTGTGATCTTGCAGCTTCTGGACAAGTATTTTCCGAGCGCTGTGATTTGTAATGCGTTTGTTCAATCCAAGACCGGTTTCCGCGGCACAATCTTTCATAAACGAGTTCAATTTGTTTACTACAATGGGTTGAAGCTTGAACCGTCTTTTTTCGGACTCTCGTCGTTTACTTCTGTACAGCTTCAGCTTGTAAACAAAGACTGGGTCTCCGTCGGGTCCAACAGCTTTATTTTCGTACATCCGTGGCTTCACTATCCTTCTGTTTGATGGATTATCTCCAGGTCTGGTTTTCGTTTGTCATTTTGTAGAATATTCTAGATATTCTTTTCCAGTACTATCCGCACGATAGTATAGTACTATCCTAGTTTCTGTGAAACTTTGCAGTATTGTGATGAGTGGCGAAAATTCACACGATACATATGCATAGATAGTGTAAACTTTTTGGGGCTAAACTTACCAGGTTTAACGACATACATATTTCTTGTAGTTGAATTGCTAAAACCAGTGAAAATGTGGAATACTAGCATCAGTCTTTCATATACGACAAATATTTATGTCGCTTAAAGCTCGTAAGTCCTAAAGAGCGATAATAGACATGTTGTACCTTATCCATGGGTATTTCTTGAAAGACCTGTAAAATCCTGGTGCGTTGTTAATATATCTTAATATATCGAGAATGAAAGAAGTTTCCCCAGGAATATATTAGAACAGCACTGCGCAGGCGTGGTTTTGTTTTTGACTGGCGAATACAACAATGGCGGAGAAACGCAAAGGAGCGATCAATTTTCTTCTCGAAACAAGGACTTTCTAGGCTTAGCTGCATGGCTAATTAAATATGCTCTGGAAGAAAGAATTTATTGTCTGCCTAGCGGAAGGTGCGAATAAATATTAAAAGTCTTATTTTCAACTTTAATATGTTTTGGCATGTTGATGATGTTGAGTGATGTCGGTTTGTAGAGTACTGTTGATTCGTGGCAGTTATATTTTACACGAGTGGCGCCCGAGCAGTTTTGCACGTCAGCTCTATAACAAATTCTGTATACTGGAGATTGTTGGCTGTCTTCGCGTTTTGATTTGGCGTTCAATAACCGTACGAAGAACCCTGGCCATGTATTAAACATGAAGGTAACTTAGCGGATGATTGGGCCGACGATTCGCAAGGCTTATAACGTGAATCTATACCAACATAATCATCAGACGATCGTAATCTGTAAAGGCAACAAAAGCTTATGTATCGTTACATCCACTTGACATATTTTAGTCAATTAAGTCAAATTTGATTTCGAGGAGTTCAAAAAGTATAAGATCTTGATATTATTAAACAGACTGGAAAACAATAGCGGCAATAAGACGAGGTATTCATGTTTGTTGGAGTTAAGTTTATAATTTTTTTTTTGCTTTCTAGATAAGAGGAAATGACTCTTTAAGAATCCCTCGAGATTCTATTATGGGTTGTTTGTCTGGGTTTTGGCTTGTATGAATTTATTATTGGGCTTTGCTTTAGTAAATGGGCTGGAAGTTTGTGGGGCTGGCAGCTCTGTCCGTACACGTGGCAAAAATTGTTATTATCTTTGACTAGAAACTTTCCACTATCCTTGGGATCTAGTTAATTCAACATCGCCCCATTTCAAGTCTCGCTGCTCTTTTCCTCCTCTCAAACCAACATGTAATCCAATGACTCTTTTAGTAAATAGAATAGATTAATAAAATCTTTGCCAACCGATATACACATGCAGCATAAGATAAAAGTACAAAATATCACAAAGAGCAAAATGGCTGGGTGGATTGTAAATGTTTTGTATGTTGTATGGTAATAAACATCTTCTTATAGTGGCAGGGGAAACTTAATTCCCATTTTTGAGCCACTCCCCTTACAGAAAAACAAAAGAACGAATTACAATCAAATACAAATTAGAGAGATATTGACAAAAGCATGTTAGTGTAAAAAGAAGAAGAAAGCAAGCTAATTCAGTGTATTCTGAGATAAATAATTCCAAAGTGATCTTTTGAAAGAATCCAAACTAGGCGATGTTAATTATAACTTCATTAGGTATAAAGAATTCGACAGATTAATATATCTATTAAAAATTAGTATTTGAAGTAATTGGTGCGAACAGCTTCAGGTCTCTTAAACTCGTGCTACGTATATACGCGATCGATCAACTAAGTAAAAAAAAAAACAACTTAGCGTAATCAATTTCACAGCAACCAAACAATGATCTTGCATATTTGAACCAGACTAAGATAGTTACCTCTTCTTCAGAAAGAGCCGAGATGCTTCCGGTGTTTTTTTTTTCTCCTTTTCCTACTCTTTTAAGCTACTTCTTCGCAAAATTATAACCGGTTAAAATTGACTCGGTCTGTCGAAACATTTGTTCAAGGTATTGTTCAATGGAGGCAACGAATCCTCTCAGAGCAGTTGGCTCATATACTGCTCCCGTCTTCTTTCTCAATGACAAATAGAATTTGCTCAAATAACCATCTAAGTCGTTTGGTGGGATATCTTCAATCCTTCGTTTCTATTTCTCGTTTGCGAGAAACAGGTTTACCAAATTATGCGCACAAATTAGCAAATTTCAATAATGTGGAATTATTATGATAATTCTACACTACTGAAATTTGCTAATTTGTGCGCATAATTTAGCGACATAATGTCCTTTATTTCTGTGCATGGCAATGTCTCTTGCCGCTTTTTTCTCCGTGTTTATCTTTCCTACAAAGTACTGCACGTCTTTTTCATTTAAAGAAACAAAGCGTTCGTTTATGATTTGTTCAGGCTATCCACAACAATCTGCCTTGTTATCCCCACTAGAATCCATACTAAATACGATGAAAAATTAAAAAACCTATTGATATTAAACTCACGCACTGGAAAATGATCGATGTTTGTTTTTTCTGCTACGTCGCTCGGAATATAGGTTGCTGATTGGCTGAAATCACGATAATCAACACATGTGAGGTTATCAAGAATAATCGACACATGTGAGATTATCGATTTTATTTGTGGTGGAAACATCAATAAAACTCTGTCTATCATATAATAAAGACTCGTAATAACGATCTACAAATTACATAAAAAAACAACCAGTTTTGTAGCTTTTATAAGTTGTATTTTAGAATTTTATGTAGTCAGAGTGAAAACAACCTACAGCCAAACTGGACTGGGATTTTAATTTCTCGACTACTTTTGTTTTCCGTGGAGGTCGTGCTTAGTGACTGCTTAGAGAAGACAAATTCTTTAGGACGCGTGACATTAACATTTGAAGTAAAAATAAATTTTAACTAAACGATACTACTAATTAAGGGTCTGTTTATATGAGCCAAGTTGCCTGTAGCTTGCCATGCAGCCGCCTCACAGTTAAAACAACGATTCGTAGACCAACCTCGTACCCAGGGTCTTACCTCCGCTTCCCCGCCCCCGCCCCCACTGCGGAAAGACCCTGGTACACTCTGGTCACGTGCCACCTGATCAAATTTCATACACAGGGAGGGGTCCCAGCAGGGGTCATTTTTGTCACCTGAAACCACGCACTCGAAGTTTTACACAAAACTGTCGAAAGACGAAAGTGTTCATCCATGTTTTACAGCAGCCTTCATTTCGCTGTCGTCAACAGCGGCTATTTAAACATCAACCTCAAACATAAACAAGTCAAATTTCTCGAGGCAGTTTATTTTGGCAAAGATGTTGTGGCCGTGCTACCAACGGGAAATGGAAAGTCTCTAATATATCATCTTCTTCCGTCGCCCTTTTACGACAAAATCAACTGCAGTCAGGGCAGTGAACGACCGACGACCGAAATGTCTATACCCTTCATCCTGTAATCATCGTAGTCAGTCTCCGTTAAATGCGATCGTCAAAGATCAAATAAGAAAGAGCAGTCAATGAAATATCAAAGCGACTGTGCTGGGTGTTAAAAACAGGAGGACGACCGATGATTTGGACCTTGATTCCGACAATGCTACATCCTTAAGAGATGCGAAATACGACATCATTTATATAATGGCTAGACACAAAGTTAAGTAAAATTTCAAACTAAACAACCTCTCCCTACAGTGAAATAATTGTTATTGCCCATATTTTGGGAAGCACGTGACAGAGTGTACCAGGGTCTTTCCACAGCGTGGGCGGGGGAGCGGAGGTAAGACCCTGGGTACGAGGTTGTTGGTAGACACGTCTGATATTCGTAAGTAGGGGAATTTAAGGTGGTGATTACATGGACTGGGCTAGCCAGTGTAACTTCACGTGGAAATTCACAATTATCATGAAGTAAACAAGACGCCTGGATCATGAGGCGTTCGCTCGTACTACTGACAAAGTGCGAATGTCTCCTTAGCAGACTAGTGGGAGTGGGTCGATGAAGATCAGATCGAAATCGAATGTGGTGCATGCTTCACAGTGGTGAACGACATATTTACGGTCAAGACAGTTGTTAGCTACGTCTGACCAATAAAAACTACAAAGTCAGTTAGTCTATTTCGAAATCTACCAACAGGGTGCAAGAACAAGAACACCTTGTTCAAAGGGCACAGCTGTTCAACGTTTTGTCATATTTACTGTCAAGACAGTTGTCAGCTACGTCTGACCACTGTTAAACTACAAAGTCAGTCAGTCTATTTCGAAATCTACCAACAGGGTGCAAGAAGAAGAACACCTTGCTCAAAGGGCACAGCTGTTCAACTTTTTGTCCAACATACTCTAAAAACGAAAAGGAGCAAAGAACTTACAACATGTTTCATGGCCTCACTCAGACAATTTGAAAACGGAACAAAATTATGCTGGTATGCAAATACAGGCCAAAAACTCTTCCGTTTACACGGTGCCGGTATAATATAATGACAGTTAGCCTGTGACTATTCTCTTCCAATGGGAATTGAGAAGACTTTGTGAATACTGCTGACCCAAATACTGTGGTCGTATATATCGTGATTATACCGTCATCAAACTATTACGGCACGGGCGTTTACACGATACCGGTTAGTGTTCCGTTTTTATTTCATGCCGTCAAGGTACCATCAAGGTACTTCATTTTGTGCCATTTTCATGTCATTTTTCTGCCGGTATCGTGTAAACGCTAGGCCTAAACTGCGTGATTTTGTTCCGTTTTCAAACTGTACCGGCATCGTGTAAACGGGGTCTCTGTCACACGGCTAACAGCTCGCCAGAAGCGTGAATAGTAGCAGAAATAAAAAGTGAAAATATGCAAAATCATGATACCCAAAAAACAATCCGAAACTTAGACTCGGCGTACCATAGTAGACCGAGTAGTAAGGGCAAAGTTACGTTAGTTTTACTTCAGTTTTACAGTAATTAGTCTATTATTTATGTCGACGCAATCTTTTGTGTAAGCGCATCGCTAATAAAAAGATTGTTATATAGTCTTAAGGAGAAGTAATACGAGCAACAAATTGCTGCAACATTATTGCCTTGCAAGTTGAATCCGCATGTTTCAGCAAGTAGAACTGGAGTCTACTTTCTTCATCAATTTTTTTATCATCCAAAGATGTAAACTAGATATGTTGACCTTCATCAACATGAACATTACCTTTTGTCTCCTCAAGCGGTACCAGTCGATCAATGCATTTTTCCGACTGCCTGCTGCGTAAGATGTTGTTAAGTGATTTCGTTTCAAGTATTGATGTTGAACATAAAAAGGCCGTTAGGAGCTGTGTTGGACGTAGTTAACGGAATAAGGCTGGTATTTATCAATCATGAAGTACGTTGTTCGGTTGTGTACGTTTTTAAATGTAATTCTTATTTCATTACATGGTGTTTTTGGAGGTGATATCATCTGCAAGGAACAGAAAGAATATCGATTGATCCAAAGTGGTAAGTTGTAAAGTATGCCGACTATACGAAATATTGTTTGTTTGTATTTTGAGAAACCGAGAGTGAAAGAGGGAAAATTATCTAAATTTGGGGTCACATCAATTTACAGAAATTGCCTTTCATGTGAGCAGGAACTAAGTAATAAATATAATAGTAAAATTTATTTACAATTTGAGTTATAATAGTCATACTGCGCGAGACTGTGTGATGATATTTTGTTTTAAATAATGTTAAGGAGTTTTCTAGTTTCATTTCGTTAGATAACTCATTTCATAGCTCTGCAGTATATTGATATATGAGTATGAGTATATGAGTATATGAGTATGAGTGCATGTATGAGTATGAGTGTATGAGTAAATGAGTATATGAGTAAGAGTATATGGGTATATGCAGAGTAAAGGAGTATGAGTATATATTTTTTTTTTTTTTTTTTTTTTTTTTATTTAAACATATATATTAATAACGTTTACCCATTTATATATGAGTATGAGAGTATGAGTATATGCATATGAGTATGAGAGTATGAGTATAAACATATATATTAATAACGTTTACCCATTTATATATGAGTATGAGAGTATGAGTATATGCATAGGAGTAGATGGAGTATGAGTATAATGGGTATAGCAAAATCAATAGATACATACATACATACATACATACATACATACATACATACATACATACATACATATAGAAGAAGATAGATAGATGAACTTTATTTAAACACGCTATACCTCATCAACAGAAGTTGGTTTCCACAAGGGGCGTGTAGTTAATATGTTACAAGTAAAATTAATCAAGTTAAATATAAGGCATTAATAAAAATAGATGTTAATAAAGTCCACATACATTAGTTCCACATATTTACAATAAAAAAAAAAAATAAATGTCAATGAAGTCCACAGAAAATAAAGTTCACATATTATTTACAATTTTACATTATATACTGACTTACAATATTATATATCAAGAAAATTATTTAATCAGAAATGTTATGAGCAGTTATTTTCCTTTTAAATGGGGATAACGATTTACATTCCCTTAATTCACTTGGTAAGGAGTTCCATACAGTTACCCCATCATACATGAAGCTTTTTTTCATCGCATTTGTACGTGGTTGTGGTAAGGAAAGAGAAGTGTAGCTATCTCAGAGCTCATAATTAGTAATTTCACGTTTATTAGTAAAAAGATCCGTAAGTGATTTTGGTCCAAATCTCTCTATTACTCTAAACATCATTTTAGCTTTGGCTTTTTTTCTTTGAACCGCAAGAGTTTTTCATCCTAAGGAACTCAAGGCTACTGTATGTTCTACGTCATTATTCTCCCTCATTGTTCTACCTCATATTCATTATGATTCTAGCAGATCTGTTATGAAGTTTCTGTAATCGTTTTGATTGACTCAAATCGAATACATCCCAAACTTCACGGCAATAATCAAAATGTGGTTGAATAAGCGCAAAGTACACTGAAAGTAGCGTATCTTTATCGACAAAATCTCTTAAATGTCTAAGAACAGCTATTCCTGACGTTATTTTCTTACATATATTGTTGGTATTACTTTTCCAAGATAAATTCTGGTCAACTACCACTCCAAGAGTCTTGCTTTCAGTAACTTGTTGACTGGTTCATTTTCGATGATGATTTCTGGTTGTCTGTCTAATGCGTTTCTAAGAAATGCTCTTGATCCAATCAACATAAATTCAGTTTTAGTCATATTAAGACTTAGCTTGTTAGCTTGTAGTCATTTTCTAAGGTTTTCATTCAAGGTCAGCATTCATAGCCATTCCAACCTCATTTAACGTTCTACCAGTTGCAGTATACACTTGTTGACTGGCACCGAGGGAACTGACGTCGAGTTTTACGGACCCGAAGGCTTCAATATCACCCGAGGGTGACAATAAGGCCTGAGGGACCGTAAAACTCGATGTTTCCCGAGGCAAAAGTCAACAAGCGTTTTGTTATATACCAAAGACTTTTAAAATACAAAATACCAAGTTGACTCGAAACTTGCAAAAGGTAAAAATACTTACCAAAACATTTTGACTTTGTCTTCGTAATTTCAATTCAACTAAACAAATACACCAGACTCAACAAGTACAAAGAACAGCTTTAAATTTATCCATATTTTCTTCAGACCTTCTTTGAAGATATGTATAGATATTCTTTCTTTTGGAAAATGGACTATTTCGTAGCAAACAAGCTCGAAACAGCTCTTGTTTTCAAATGTTCCGAAAAATCCAAAGTTCTTGGTCTGATGCAATAATCATTGTGTATTCACGTGAACAACGCATGATTAACGCTGACGTCAGAAGGAAACATTGCAATGTTTCCCTCGGCAGAAAGAAACATTGAGTTTGTTGAACAACACGTGACCATGATTTGCCCACTAGGATTTCATCTTTGGCAAACGAAAGTCTTTGGTATATAACAATTAAATTTGTATCATCAGCAAATAATCGCGAATCGGAATTGCTTTTCGTTTTAATCTATTTCTAGTGATTATCATCTCTTTAATACTCTTTGTCAACCACGGAACTTTAGAAGTTTTAATCTTTTTATGTTGAAGGGGGAATGTGAATTAAAAACCTCTAAAATAATTCTTTCGAAATTTCCCACATACTATTAGGATCATCAGTGAAAGAATAAATCTGTTCCCAAGGTTGAATCATTAGATCCTCAAGAAAATGTTGGTCGTTAAATCTCTTCATATTTCTAACCTAAAAATAAGGCTATGATCACTAATTCCACTATGAATAACCCTGGAAGTAGCAATCTTTTCAGGATTAGATGTTATGTAATGATCAAGGAGGCTATAGCTGTGGTTGCAGTTATGCGGGTTGGCCCATCAATCAACTCAGTCAACTGATACAGTTCATATAGTAATATAATTTTCCAGTTGGTTGATCTGGAATGGCTTTTAGCAAATCACCATTCAAATCACCAAGGATATGTAATTCTTTATTTTCATTGTCAATAGTTTTGATAAAGGTTTTCAAAACTAGTAAAAAAGTCGAGAGATGAATTTGGTGGTCTGTAAGCGGATACGACAATAAATGGTCGACTATACGGTTTAATGATTTCTAGACACACACGGCTTCTAAGTCGCCAGACACAAGATCAGATCTGTCTCGGTAATTGATGGTGCTTCTGAAATAAATACAAGCACCACCCCCTCTTCTTGACCTTTCTTTCCTAACAATGTCATATAATGTCCATCTATATTTACCTGATCATTGGTTATAATTAAATCAAGCCTAGTCTCATTAAAAGCTATTGGATCAATCAATTGATTTGACATTGATATCTTAATTTCGTCGAAATGTTTAGGTAAGCTAACAATGTTTAATAAAGCCATTTAAAACCCCTTTTCATTGGGAATAGCATTGAACTCATTAGGAAAATTGCTACTAATACCAGCAGTACATGTATTTACATTCTGGTTACTTGGTACACATATTGGAGGTACTGAACCCAATTGTTGCTGCGTGTAGGACGCTGACGAAATAAAAAACCAACCATTGGTGTTGCCAAGAGAATTAACTACATTATTTTTTGGCCTCGATGATTTTAAATATGTACAAAATGCCTTTCCTGGTGCTCTATCTCCATTAATTTATTATTGAGTCGGTTTTCTTTGTTCTTTCGAGGGCTTTATATCGCATAAAGCTCTTGAATACTAATTAGATAAGAAATGAAGAAAAAAAACTAGGAAAATCTTTGTCCAAGGTAGAAAAAAAGACAAAACTTTGTTGGAAAACCTCCTCAAAAATAAATTAAGTCAGATAAATCCCTCGAACGTCGGGATTTATGCGATATAAAGCCCTCGGACGCTGCGCGTTCTCGGGTCTTTATATAGCATAAATCCCTCATTCTCGGGATTTATCTATTACTTGTTATTCAGATGGAGATTTGAATTATTTAGAAAGGACTTGTTGATATCACTATAGATCGTTTTCATCTGACGTCACGGCGGTCATATTGGTGTACCAAAACAATGAAATGGCGCCATATTGGTGTACGATATGGGAATTAGCTCTTTCTTCTTCAAATATTTCGTATTGTTTCACCACCCCATGCAATGGGGCCACCGGTCACGTGAGTGAAAACGATCTATTATCAATAAAGTGAAAATTTCGCTTCAAACATAAATCGCGTGTCAAATTATTTAAGGTTGTTATTTGTTCTAGCGACACCTTTCTATCATGCCGTTGAATCACACTGGAAATGGAAATGTTCTCCGAGTGCCTTTCAATATCATTAATGAGATTATGTAGCTTTCCAGCCACAATTTCGGGGTCTTCTGTAACAAGGTCAGACCAGTTATCCTTTATCTTGCTATGTAAATTATTTAGTGTTGCTCCACTGTAAGAATGACCACTGGCCTTGCCTTGAAATCAGTGCTCTTCCAATTTTCACACTGTCAATATTTTTTATCATTGAGCCACCAATTACAAGCACCTTATTCCGATTTACGTTTATACGCTGCTGATCAGTGTTTCCAGTGCAGAAAGATAAGTTCACATTGCTTTTATCCTTTGTTGTTTTTTTTGGTTTTAAAATTGTGTGATTTTGAGGTGTTAACTGCTGCTGCTTCAAATAACGATTGAGTTTCAGAGTCATCGGATAAATTCGTCCCTTCCCCAGGTTGGGAATTTCCAACTTCATCATGTGATGATTGGGAATTTGCATCTACGTCAATTACTGCAAATCGATTTGAACATGCTGGGATTTCATTATTTATTGTTTCAACAGGCGCTCGAGCAGAAACATGCTTTACCTTTGGTTTTACCCAGGCATTTTGTTCCGATTCAAGGACCGGTTTAATAGACTCGTGCTCCAACGTTACCTCATCTGACTTGGTCTTCAGGGCTTCAATGTCTTTCTCCATTTTCTTATTACTCAGCAAAACAGCGTTTTGTTCAGGTGTAATGTTTCCAGAGGTGTTCTTCTCATTCAAACTTTTCTTATCCATATTGTTTACTAGAGCCCACAACATTGTCAATTCTAGTTTTACTTCAGCCATTAGTTCAGCTGTCTGGATAGGGAAAAGATGGTCCGCGCTCCAGAAACTTATTTTGATGGACCGTGCGTTCACCAATCAGAACATATATATAGGAATAATGCAAAGCCATATATATTAATTTTCTTATAATTGGTAAAAGGCATACCTAAATTTCACTATTTTCAAACTAATTTTATTGGAGTAATTATTGATTTCATAAAGTGTGTTTAACAATTCCTTTTAAGACCTTCCCTACCGAAGCCTCTGTACACTTGACAGGTAAAATCGTCAGGCGTTAGACAGAGTAAAATCGTCTGGCGTTATACTGACAGAGTAAAATCGTCTGGCGTTGGACAGAGGAAAATTTTCTGGTGTTACTGACAGAGTAAAATCGTCTGGCGTTACTGACAGAGTAAAATCGTTTGGCGTTAGTGACAGACTGAAATCGTCTGCGTAGTGACAGAGTAAAATCGTCGGGCGTTACTGACAGAGTAAAATCATCTGGCGTTACTGACAGAGTAAAATCGTCTGGCGTTACGGACAGAGTAAAATCGTCTGGCGTTGGCGTTACCGACAGAGTAAAATCGTCCGGCGTTAGACGCAGTAAATCGTCTGGCGTTAGTGACAGAGTAAAGGCGTTTTTTTATTTTATTTTATTTAACTTTGCCTTGATAACGTCGTTTTACAAGTATATAGAAAAAATGTTCATTTAAATTACAATAAATTTGTATCGTTTCAAGGCCGCGTATCCATAACATAGACTTATTACGACAATAAATGATAGCGAATAAAATGAAAAAAAAGAGTCCAACATAGAACTTAAAGAAGACTAAAAACAACAAGTAGGAGTGACACGAAGACTACTGCAGAGTTACACTTAACACAAATTTAGTATATATAGTGTTTTTCGTTTGTTTTTGCTGTACAAGCTGTCGTAAGTTTATCTTAGTTTTGAAGCAATAGATAAATTGAATGAAAATAGTCTAAAGTGTGCACCAGTATTTAAATGTTTTAAAAAATATAAAAAACAACAACAAACGAAACACTGTCATTAGGTCGGTTGCTATAAGGACATGGTTCAGTTAGACGAGTTTTTCCGAACATAAAGTTAACTTTTTCTATACTGTTAACTACCAGTCAGTAATTAAACCGCACGGCTTATAAGAACTGCCAAACAAAACTACAAACATACAAGAATTTCTGAATTAAATTTGTCTATTGTGCGTCGTTTAGCGCTGACCTCAGTGTCTAATCCTTAAACACGATCTCACTAAATCTGCGGTTCTGCAATGGGCCCTTAGTTTTTAAGAAATAAGCAGAACATTTCTTGGACGCCTGGAGTTATGGAATATATATAAAATTTCGAAAAATTTCTGCACCAATGAACCATCGCCAGAAATCATAACCGTCGCATGGGGTATAGTCAGCGATAACACCCAAAGGATAACATTTTATTTGATTTTGTTCAACATTTCGCGCCTATGCGTCTACTCCAAACGTTTTCTCAAGAAATAATCCTGTAGAAGTTATAAAATATATTGGCAGAAACATAATTCACCTTGCTATCACATACGTACAGTTTATTCGACCAAATAGCTTAGTTTCCATAAAAAAGCGAAATACCAAACATGTACAAATCATCACGCAACAATGAATTTGCTGCAAGTTGAATCCGCATGTTGCAGCAAGTAGAACTGGAGTCTACTTTTTTCAATAATTTTTTTATCATCCAAAGATGTAAATTAGGGATGTTGACCTTCATCAACATGAACATTACCTTTTGTCCCCTCAAGCGGTACCAGTCGATCAATGCATTTTTCCGACTGCCTGCTGCATAAGATGTTGTTAAGTGATTTCGTTTCAATTATTGATGTTGAACATAAAAAGGCCATTAGGAGCTGTATTGGACGTAGTTAACGGAATAAGACTGGTATTTATCAATCATGAAGTGCGTTGTTCGGTTGTGTACGTTTTTAAATGTTATTATTTCATTACATGGTGTTTTCGGAGGTGATATCAACAGCAAGGAACAGAAAGAATATCGATTGATCCAAAGTGGTAAGTTGTAAAGTATGCCGACTATACGAAATATTGTTTGTTTGTATTTTGAGAAACCGAGAGTGAAAGAGGGAAAATTATCTAAATTTGGGGTCACATCAATTTACAGAAATTGCCTTTCATGCGAGCAGGAACTAAGTAATAAATATAGTAATAAAATATATTTATAATTTGAGTTATAATAGTCATACTGCGCGAGACTGTGTGATGATATTTTGTTTTAAATAATGTTAAGGAATTTTCTAGTTTCATTTCGTTAGATAACTCATTCCATAGCTCTGCTATGAGTATATACTAATATTAGGATTATGATTTGTTTTTTATTGTAATTAAGAGACGTATCTACTTTTGAAATAAGATTACTTAATTTGTGATTAGGGTCTTCTAAAATTTGTTTAAAAAGTTTTTCGCATGCTTGTTTCCTTCTGTCATGAAGTGTTGCTAAGCCATTTTCCGCTAACCCGTCTTCCTTTTTAAGTAGTGGGCATATAATGGAGTGAGCACGTTTCTGAATGCGCTCCATATTTTCACTCAAGTACTTCGGGAGTGAATTAATAGTGAAAAACAGTGGAAGCATATTCTAATATTGGACGGATACATGTACAGTAAAATTGGGTGATGTCTAGCAGGAACTTTGGCGCGCTTTAATTGCACGAGAAGATATAAAAGTTTTGAGCATTTCCACACAATGTTATGCACATGATTATTCTACTGTAAATCGGACGTAAAAGTGAAACCAAGTAATTTTTCCTCATCAACGACTTCTAATTGTTTTCCATTTACGTGAACTGGGTGTGAAAATGCTATTATTCTTTCTAAAATCGATCCTTAGTTCCTTACATTTATCGTCGTGCAAACGGAACAGGTTAGTGTCAGACCACCTTTGGATATCCGTTACATAAACTTGGACCTTACTATAACTAAATATTGGCACTGTTTCTGAAATAGTTAAGTCATCAACAAATTTAACTTGATCATCCCTATTTGGAGACAGGTCATTGATCATTATAATAATGAGCCAAGTCCAGGTTTTGTACCTTGTAAATGGGTATATGAGTATTTGGGTATGAGTATTTGAATATGAGTATATACATGAGCATGAGTATATGAGTGTGAGTGCATGTATGAGTATGAGTGTATGAGTAAATGAGTACATGAGTAAGAGTATATGGGTATATATGCAGAGCAAAGGAGTATGAGTATGAGAGTATGAGTATGTGCATAGGAGTAGGTGTGCATGTGTATATGAGTACATGCGTATGAGTATATGAGGATAAAGCAAAATCAACATATGGAACAGCTGTTCGGATACGCAAAAGATGGTCCGTGCTCCAGAAACTTATTTTGATGAACTTAAAAGATATTATACAAAGCCATATATATTAATTTTCTTATAATTGGAAATAGGCATGCCTAAATTTCACTAATTTAAAACTAATTTTATCTGAGTAATCATTGTTTTCAAAAAGTGTGTTTAACAATTCCTTTTAAGTCATTCCCGGTCTACCGAAGGCCCTGTGTACTTGACAGGTAAAATCGTCAGGCGTTAATAGACAGAGTAAAATCGTCTGGCGTTATACTGACAGAGTAAAATCGTCTGGTGTTAGACCGAGTAAAATCGTCCCGCGTTACTGACAGAGTAAAATCTTCTGGCGTTAGACAGAGTAAAATCTCTGGCGTTACTGACAGAGCAAAATCGTCTGGCCTTAATGACAGAGTAATATCGACTCGTCTGGCGTTACTGACTGAGTAAAACCGTCTGGTGTTAGACAGAGTAAAATCGTCTGGCGTTACTGACAGGGTAAAATCTTCTGGCGTTAGGCAGAGTAAAATCGTCTGGCGTCACTGACAGAGTAATGTCCTCTGGCGTTACTGACTGAGTAAAATCGTCTGGTGTTAGACAGAGTAAAATCGCCTGGCGTTACTAACAGAGTAAAATCTTCAGGCGTTAGGCAGAGTAAAATCGTCTGGCGTTATACTGACAGAGTAAAATCGTCTGGCGTCATGACAGAGTAAAATCTTCTGGCGTTAGACAGAGTAAAATCGTCTGGCGTTACTGACAGAGTAAAGTCGTCTGGCGTTACTGACAGAGTAAAATCGTCTGGCGTTACTGACAGAGTAAAATCGTCTGGCGTTACTGACAGAGTAAAATCGTCTCGCGTTACTGACAGAGCAAAATCGTTTGGCGTTACTGACGGAGTAAAATCGTCTGGCGTTGGACAGACTAAAATCGTCTGGCGTTACTGACAGAGTAAAATCGTCTGACGTTACTGACAGAGTAAAATCGTCTGGCGTTAGACACAGTAAAATCGTCTGGCGTTAGTGACAGAGTAAAGGCGTATTTTATTTTATTTTATTTTATTTAACTTTGCCTTGATAACGTCGTTTTATAAGTATATAGAAATAATGTTCATTTAAATTACAATAAATTTGTATCGTTTCAAGGCTATAGGAGAACCGCAACAGCAATCGCCAATTACTGCGTATCCATAACATAGACTTATATACGACAATAAATGATAGCGAATAAAATGAAAAAAGAATCCAACATAAAACTTAAAGAAGACTAAAAAACAACAGGTAGGAGTAACACGAAGACTACGGACAGAGTTACACTTAACACAAATTTAGTATGTAGTGTTTTCAGCTTGAAGTTGGTAAAGTTTCGTTTGGTTTTGCTGTACAAGCTTTCGTAAGTTTATTTTAGTTTTGAAGCAATAGATAAATTGAATGAAAATAGTCTAAAGTGTATCAGTAGTAGATAAAGGAAATGCACCAGTATTCAAATGTTTTAAAAAATATAAAAAACAACAACAAACAAAACACTGTCATTAGGTCGATTGCTAAGGACATGGTTCAGTTAGACGATTTTTTTCGAACATAAAGTTAACTTTTTCTTTACTGTAACTACCAGTCAGTAATTAAACCACACGGCTTATAAGAATTGCCAAACAAAACTACAAACATACGAGAATTTCTGGATTAAATTCGTCTATTGCATGTGCGACGTTTAGCGCTGGCCTCACTGTCTAATCCTTAAACACTATGTAACTAAATCGGCGGTTCTGCAATTGGCCCTAATAGTTTTTAAGAAATAAGCAGAATATTTCATGGACGCCTGTATATATATATATATATAGATATAGATATATATTTAACAATTATTCACCGAAGTGGAGGTGAATAGTGCTGGATATTCACCGAGCCGCTTCGGCGAGGTGAATATCCGCACTATTCGCCGACACTGAGGTGAATAATTGTTTTAGCATATACCTCATAAATGAAATTACAAGTTTAACATTGTTAACTCATATTTTTCGGTCAAGATACGACCGCTAGCAACTTGGACACTTGGCGTACTCGATATTTGTCGACAAAACAGTTTTTTAATACAACTTTTGAATTAATGGCTAGAAAATTGTAAAGAAACATACCTGGGGACACTCTTCTACCTAATTTTGTTGACTTTTCTCGTTATCCTACTACATCAACCTTGTTTATCCACAAAATCTCCTGCCTCGGTAAACAAAGCAAAACTGGCCGCCATCTTGTTTTGCCCGCAGGTGAATAGTGCAGGATATCGCGAGCTAGAGGAACCAATCAGATTCCGCGAAAAGCACTATTCACCTGCGAGGTATATGCTAAATATATATATATATATATATATATATATCAAAATAAGTAGTAGATTGAAGAGTGCTCGCGATACCTATAAAGAGCGGATTTAACTGACTGTTTATTACTTAAAACATTGTTGCTACTCTGAGTTTCACGCGGTTAGGCGATCATCAGGCAACTGTGAAAGATTCAGTTAGATTAAACTATATGTTTGCTGAAGTTGGACAATTTGCACGATGTCGCGTCACTTTCTTCTTTGCGGGGCTAACACTTCCCGCGAAAAATCTTCTTTGTTCTAATCTTTTGTTCAGTAATGGTTGTTTGATGGCTTTCAAGATGCAGAGCTTTTCTTCAAGGCAAAGATTGCATCGCTCCCCTCCACTTGAATAAGATGCAGCATGCTTCATGGCTGACCAGTTGATGTTAAAAGATCGCCCGTCTTGTTGTAAATCCCATATATACTTTGAAAGTTCTGTGCTGTTTGAATATTTCGTGTCCTGAAAAGATTTTTTTGTGGTTTCTGTTTCCCCGTTGTCTGTTGTGGTGATTTCGGCGTTGTAGACAACGCTATTAGCTAGGCAGTTACCTTGTAGTGGGCATTCATTCTTGCTTCCGCAGTTGCATTTGGTTTCCCCGTTGGTTGTCATCGTTTTCGAAAGGGTGTGTGTGTTGTGCTTTGAGATGGCGCTTTTGAAGTTATCCATACAGCTGTAACTAACTTTTATGGTGTTCCGGTTAAATATCTTAGAAAGGGTGCTTGATTTCGGGTAATGCTTGTCGATGAGTTGTAGAAAGTTTCTTCCAATAATGTTTTTTACATTCTTGCTGTATGCATGGAGGGTTAAACCAAATGATATTTCTTTGTCGTTTTCTCTTGGGTGTGTTGGGTGGGTTGTCGCTGGCAGAGTACTGTAAATTGACTTGGAATTTGCTGCGGTTGAGTGTGGTTTCATAGGTTGGTACAGCTGATTAAAAGGAGGACTGATCAGATGATAGTTGGGAGGTTCTTTTGTTTACTGATGTTGGTAGTTGTTTTATGATCGATGGTGGATGGTTGGAATGGCTGTGGATGTAGAGTGGTTCGTTGTTTGGTTTTCTGTAGGGTCCGTATATTCCGTCTTGTAAGTTGAAAGTGACATCAAGAAAGTTTACACATTGCTAGTTAATTTGGGCTGTGATCTTTAGACCAAAATGTTCAAACAGTTTGTTCAAGTCTTTCCTTGCTCTGTCGGCTAATCTTCCACCCACTGGTTCCATTTAGTAAAACTAGCCCATCGTCTCGGTACAGCCCCACATTATCCTTGCCAAATCTTTCTGCTAGCTCATTCAAAATGAATAAGCCAACAAGTTCGCATATTTCGGCGCCGTCGTAACTGCCCATTGTAACATCAAACGTGGATTGGTTATTTCGCTTGGTCCAAGGGTTTCCCATCATTGAAAAGTAGAGACTTCCGCGCGTGTTTGATGATGGTGATGTTTTGGTCTGGGATTGTAGTCAATTCTTTGCCCCATGAAATGACTTTATCTAGGAGATCTTCGGTTGATAGGAGGGTAGAATTCTGCGATATCGAAGGACAGGAATATGTGATTTGGTTTGTTTGTAATGTTCTTGAACCATTCAATTATTGATTGAGAGCTTCTTCATTGGTTAACATTGATGAGTGATCTGATGTTGGCATTGATGTTGTCGAGGATGATTTTACTAACTTTTCCTAGTTTACTTTTTGCTGGGTTGATAAGTCTGCAAGTTGGATTGGTCTCGAAATTGTCTTTGTGGTTTTGTCACTATCAAAGACAAAACTTGTTACTGAACAAAAGATCAGAACTTTTTTCAAAATACCGCCACCAACGAAGATTTTTCGCGCCAACGTCAGCAAACATAGTTTAATCTAAATGAATCTTTCACAGTTACCTGATGATCGCCTAACCTCGTGAAACTCAGAGTAGCAACAATGATGTTTTAAGTAAGAAATAGTCAGTTGTATTTATATTATATTGGTCTATTGCTTGTGGTATATCTCGATGGGACACAATTAGCTCTTCAACCTGTCATTTGATTGCACACATGTATAAGGGGGTGTTTATATATGGAGGAGTGTCAGCCCATTTGGTAGGGCTAGCCCTAGTAAGAGGACTGGATGACTTGTCTACCGACTTGTGCAGCTTTCCCACGAAGCCCAAAATCATGTTTTCGCATACAAATTGATCGAATGTATTACGAAAAAGGTGAATTCGGTTATTAATGGCATTAAACAAATACGTTCCTTTGTTCAACCCTCCCTTCCCTTCCCTTCCCTTCCCTTCCCTTCCCTTCCCTTCCCTTCCTTTCCCTTCCTTTCCTTCCCTTCCATTCCATTCCCTTTCCTTCTCGGCCCTCTCTTCCCTTCCCTTTTCCTCCCTTCTCTTCCCTTCTTTTCCCTCTCCTTCCCTTCCTTTCGCTTCCTTTCCCTTCCCCTCTTCACTTCGCTTCCCTTCTTTTCCCTCTCCTTTCCTTCCCTTCCCTTCCCTTTCCTTTCCTTCCCTTCGCTTAGCTTTTCTTTTTTTCTTTTCCTTTCCCTTCCCTTCCTTTCTCTTCTCTTGACATACATAATTTTATGAATGAACAGTTTCATAGTTTGTAATAGGCGGGCATGTAATGGTAAACCTCAACATGTTAAGGTAGCTCGACAGTCTAAAAATCATGAAAAATTACGTTTTTCGTCATAAATTTATGACGAGCTCCATTTTAGTTCATTGCATAGTTCTAGTGGTATATAGTCTTGATTATTGAAATGTTTTCTACTTGTGGCGCTGACACATCTTGCACGTCTTGTTTTGGACTAGCTTTCAACCCTGTTCTTATTTTAGTCGCGACTCGCGACTTACTTTGATCTCGAACAAATTGACCATTTATACCGGCCTATACGAGTGTGTTCGCGACTTAACAACCCAATGAATGCTATTACAGTTCGATAAATAGCAGGACGGTTTAAATGGTCCTAATGGCTTACCATCCGAGTTTCTGTAGGTCACTGATTAAAGATTAAATATTATCCGAGTATTAGAGCTGGATGAATGTTTACCAAACGTCATCTGTTACTTTACACCAAGCTCACGAACGTACCTCATGCACTACATGAAAACGTACAACTTATTCCATGTACTATGTACTGTAGTTTCTTAATTTGCTAATAGATACATCTTTCTTTCTTTCTTTCTGTTCAGATATCGTGGCGACTGCAGACAGTGTCATTGCTACACATAAAGTCAGCTCTAATGGTGAATGCTGTTTACATTGCGACGTAAACCAGAATTGTAAGTCGTACAATTACCAGTACAAAGGAAATGAAGGGCAAAGATTATGTGAGCTTAACAACGTCACATTGGAAGCTTGTCCTATTAAACGACTGCAAAAAAAAGGCCATTCTTACTACAGACAAACAAACCTTAACAGTAGCGTGCTGCAGGTATGTTAGTAAGAGGGTAACAATTATTATAATAATTTTATGACATAATATAATATGAATTACCAACGTAGCCAGGTGAAGAATCAGTTAAACTATGTCTGATAATGTAATGTAATGCAATGTAATGTAATGTAATGCAATGTAATGCAATGCAATGTAATGCAATGTAATGCAATGTAATGCAATGTAATGCAATGTAATGCAATGTAATGCAATGTAATGCAATGTAATGCAATGTGATGCAATGTGATGCAATGTAATGTAATGTAATGTAATGTAATGTAATGTAATGTAATGTAATGTAATGTAATGTAATGTAATGTAATGTAATGTAATGTAATGTAATGTAATGTAATGTAATGTAATGTAATGTAATGTAATGTAATGGAATGGAATGGAATGGAATGGAATGGAATGGAATGCAATGGAATGCAATGGAATGCAATGCAATGCAATGCAATGCAATGCAATGCAATGCAATGCAATGCAATGCAATGCAATGCAATGCAATGCAATGCAATGCAATGCAATGCAATGCAATGCAATGCAATGCAATGCAATGCAATGCAATGCAATGCAATGCAATGCAATGCAATGCAATGCAATGCAATGCAATGCAATGCAATGCAATGCAATGCAATGCAATGCAATGCAATGCAATGCAATGCAATGCAATGCAATGCAATGCAATGCAATGCAATGCAATGCAATGCAATGCAATGCAATGCAATGCAATGCAATGCAATGCAATGCAATGCAATGCAATGTAATGTAATGTAATGTAATGTAGTGTAGTGTAATGTAATGTAATGTAATGTAATGTAATGTAATGTAATGTAATGTAATGTAATGTAATGTAATAGAAAATCTCATAAACGAAGCAAGAAAACTAAAAACTGCAAAAGATGTTACTCTGTTTTTTTAAGTACTCTTTCAAATAATCCAGACTTAATTTTTGTGTAATTCTCTTATTATTTCTTTCGTTAATCGCACAAAAATTTCAAATAAATAAACTTATTATCGTTTGTTTCTAGGCCTATGGATCAAAAGAAAATCCAGGAAGATCTTGTAACGATATTCAGCAGTGTCGGGATAGCGATGGCGAATTCTGGATACAATATAATGAAACATTACTGCTGAAGGTGTATTGTTACCTGAAGACCAAAGACGGTAAATAAATGTTGAATGAATTTAAGACTTTTCTAGATTAGTTTCTGGTATTTATAGTAACAGTGCCGTAGCAAGGTGGCGAGGCCGGGGGCATAACGTAAAAGAGAAAAAATTGTTTTCAAGATACAAGAATATATATATATATATATATATATATATATATATGTATAGGTTATATACCGAGAACGCGGGATATAAGTCATATATTGACCCGAGGGGCCGAAGGTCCCGAGGGTCAATATATGACTTATATCCCAAGTTCGAGGTATATAACCGACTTATATCACGATTGAGGAGGTTTTCGAACAAGGTTTCGTCAATTTCGAAGAGTTTCGATCAAGATTTTTCGAGTTATATCCACAAGTTTTATCTAATTATTTATTCACGGGATATAACCTGTATATATCCCGCGGTACATCAAAGAAAACTGACTCAATCGTGATATAAATATATATATATATATATATATATATATATATGTATATATACATATATTATAATAAAAGTAGCATGCTGCGTAGGCAGTGTAGAAACAACAATCGAAATATAGCAAGGTTAGATATACTGCCTACGTTCTCTGTTTTTCAGGCCAACGTGACTTAACCCTGGTAATATTTATATTTCGATTGCTATATATATTATACCTCAACTGTAAATTGTCCGGTCAGAAAGCTTGATTTGTACCATGTGACCAGTCAATTAATCATCGAATTACCCCCTCAAAAGTAATAGTTCCCGCTGCAGCGGGGATTAATAGTAATATTCCCCGCTGCAGCCGGGAATATGCTTCGTGCATGTACCACGCGTGAACGCCACGAACGCACGATTCAACGAAGCTGTCAACAATGGCGGAGTTTGGCGAGGCAAGAAAACGTTTGGCCTGAACATTCAGATGTTGACAAGAAGATTGTTAGGTTACAAGAAAATAGTGATTCAGGGATTACAAAGAAAGCAACAAACAATGTAACCAGAAGCCTTGAGACGAAAACAGAATGGAAACAGACAATGAAAAGGGGACAAAAGTTAATAAAACACCGCCCCACGATTCGTTATTTTTAACTCTGGTGAATGGCTTTAATTGCCAAACAAGACCATTAAAAGCACTTCTTCTGTCTTGAATGTATTTTTCTTTTCTGTTAACTCAAAGCAGTTATTTTCTCAAAAATGCTCACTCTTGGCTTTCGCCAACTTGGTCACTTCAGCCGCCATCTTGGTTTTGCCCAGTTGTGCTGCCATTTTGAAGCTCCACAGTAGGGACATTATCGAAACAGTGATCCTGTTGTGAGTCCACAATCTATAACTCCTGTATCTATGGGGAAAAGGCCCTGGCATCGGCTGTTCACAGCACCCATAAATATTGGGTGTGATACATTAGCAATTTAGTTTAATATGCAAAATAATTCAGTAATGGCAGTCCGAGGTAGAAGTTCATTGTCATGGCAGTCCCGTTAGAGACGTTCATTGTAATGGCGGTCCATTGGTCTTGATGGTGGTCCCGTTGAAGCTATTTGATCATAACTGGCTCAAAACTATGCATAATTATGTTTCACGAGGAAAGTTTAAGAAAAGCAATCAACCAGTGAAAATGCAGAGCCCGCCAGTCGACGCCAGGGCCTTTTCAGGCTCTACCGGCCAATTTCAAAGACTCCAGATTTGCCCCGGACCGCGTCTTCGGCACAAATTTGCGACTGCCCCAAACACCACCAACTTTTTACAGCTTGTTACGGCACCGAGTTGTGCCTCGTTAAAGTGCCTAAAATGTTTGTCTATTGGAAGAAGAAAAACACACTTAAAATGACAGAATTACATCAGTTACAATTCTTCGTTTCCTTCGGTGCTTTGTTGTTGAGACATCTCAGTTTGTTTAGGTGCTTATTAAGATGCACATAAAAGAATATTCAAATTAGTTGCTATTATGAAAGTGGTCTATTAGTTTTGAATTAGTTGTCGTAATACTTTTTGGCATATATCTTTTTTTCTCTGCAATGAACGTAAACTTTACAATAATCACACAGGAAACAATCGAAATGTAAGAATTGTTCCAACTAGTACTTTAACAGCAAACGCAGACGCAAACGCAAACGCAAACGCAAACGCAAACGCAAACGCAAACGCAAACGCAAACGCAAACGCAAACGCAAACGCAAACGCAAACGCAAACGCAAACGCAAACGCAAACGCAAACGCAAACGCAAACGCAAACGCAAACGCAAACGCAAACGCAAACGCAAACGCAAACGCAAACGCAAACGCAAACGCAAACGCAAACGCAAACGCAAACGCAAACGCAAACGCAAACGCAAACGCAAACGCAAACGCAAACGCAAACGCAAACGCAAACGCAAACGCAAACTGGAGCTTTCTGTTTGTGGTAAGCGTGGATCTAAAGGCCTCTATTGTGTTTTATATCGTTTGCAGCTTCAACTTTCATAAACCTGGCCAGAAACAAGCCAACGAGCGAAAGTTCAACTTTAAGAGCCGATCTCCCTTCTGGTCTTGCTGTGGATGGGAATAGAGATGGTGATTTCGCACGTAGATCTTGCACGGCGACAAAGCAACAATTGTCTCCTTGGTGGAGGGTCGACTTACAACATGCCGTGAGTTTTGTATAGCGAAACATTAAGTTATATACTGTATCAATAGTATTTACTTACACTTAGCTTTCACTCTTTTACTGTTTTAGATTGTTTATTTAAAGCTTTATTTTATTTTATTTCATTTATTTAATCATTTACATCGTGTTAATTATGGTCATCATTATCAATCCAACACCACCACCATCATTATTTTATTATCATTATCATTATCATCATTATTATCATCACCATCATCATCGTCGTCATTATTATCATCATTATCGTTAAAATTATCATCGTTATTATCGTCATCATTAACATTTTCATTATTATCATCGTTATTATCATCAGCACTATCATAATTATCGTCATTATTCTCATAATCATTATCATCATCCTCATCATCATTATAATCGTCGTCTTCATCATCAGATATCATCCTTAACATTATTATTAATTTTCTTCATCATCATTATCGTCCTCATTGTTATCATTGTTATCATTGTTATCATTGTTATCATTGTTATCATTGTTATCATTGTTATCATTGTTATCATAACATTGATCATGCTCATTATTATCATCACTATTATCATTATAATGGTCATTATGAGCATCATTATCATTATTATTTGTCAGGCATTATCATTCTTATTCTTTCTTTCCCTCTTTCTCCTTGTCCTTCTCCTTTTTCTTCTCTTTCTCAATTTTTTTTCTCTCATATTTTTCTTCTCTTTTTTCTTCTCCATCTCCCATCCTTCTTCTCCTTTCTTCTTTCTCCTCCTTTTTCTTCTCTTCTCCTTCTTCTTCTCCTTCTCCTTTTCCTTCTCCTTCTCCTTCTCATTCTCCTTCCTCTTCTCCTCCTTTTCCTTCTCCTTCTTTTCCTTCTCCTTCTTCATTTCCTTCTCCTCCTCTTTCTCTTCCGCATTTTTCTTCTTTTCCTTCTCCTTTTCCTTCTCATCCTCCATCTTCTCCTTTAATTAAGTACTTTTCTCTTCCTTTTTTTCCCCTCCCCTTTCTCCTTTTTTTCTTTTTTCTTCTCGTTTCTCCTTCTCCTTATTATCATCTTCATCCTTATCCTTATTGTTGTCATCATCACTTTTTTAGTATTTTGTTCGTTACTTAATCATCTCAAATCGTATAAATAATTGCTGCTTTTTATGGCTTTCCAACTTTGAAATAAGAATTGGTCTTTCTCTCGCCAACAATGGTAACTCTAACCCGACATGTGGTGGGAAACATTCTTTTTTATCGAAGAGGGCAAGAAAGTTTGTCTGTCCTGCTCCCATGATTGGAAGATTTGTAAACATTTTAATGCCCAATGCGACTGCAACACTTAATCTTTGTGAAGTGGAGGTCTATCCTTGATTTGGAGGTAATTTTCTTTGCTGTATTTTAAGGTTTTGTTTTTACTGCTGTTTGTTTGTTTGTTTGTTTGTTTGTTTGTTTGTTTGTTTGTTTGTTCGTTCGTTCGTTCGTTCGTTCGTTCGTTCGTTCGTTCGTTCGTTCGTTCGTTCGTTCGTTCGTTCGTTCGTTCGTTCGTTCGTTCGTTCGTTCGTTCGTTCGTTCGTTCGTTCGTTCGTTCGTTCGTTCGTTCGTTCGTTCGTTCGTTCGTTCGTTCGTTCGTTCGTTTGTTTGTTTGTTTGTTTGTTTGTTTGTTTGTTTGTTTGTTTGTTTGTTTGTTTGTTTGTTTGTTTGTTTGTTTGTTTGTTTCTTTGTTTCTTTATTTTCACCAGCATATCTCTCTGGTACTGCGCAGATTTCCATGAAAGTTTGTGGAAAGTTTGATCATAGACCAGGGACCAACTCTTTCAATTTTCAGGGTTGAATTTCGCTAAGATTCTGATGAGAAGTTGATAATAATCGGACCACAAGATTCTCCGTGTAGAACAAAAGCTTGATTGCGCTCATTATCCTTATTTTATGGAAAAATGTTTGCATAATTTCGGTAGGAGTGCTATTAAGCATTTTATACACTTATACATGTGTGGGTCTCGTGAGTTAGCCTGGTTTAGCGGGAAGACTCTTTTTCTTTTTAAACATCTCTAATAACCCGCTGGCGGAGGTATATGCAGTCTCTGAGTGCCCTCTTATTCTTAAAGTGCATATAACGCCTGTGGAAATTTATCATATTGGTGAGCTATGGGTTCTCCTGAGGAAAATCGTAATATATCTTGTCAGGCGAAAATTTTATCTTCATAAGACATTTTGCTGAAGTGACGTCATAACGGGCATCTTTCTACATGAAGACCCCTTTACAGAAGCTCAGAGGCGGTTGGACAACAGCCGCAAAGCATCATGGTCCTAACGCTAAAATTTATTCATTTGCATCTGATCACAGACGAGGAGTGAAGTCTGCTCGGTCACAGAATAAGGATCAACCAGAAGTCCAACTCTCTGTCGGCACCTTTGATGTAAGTGTCCTCGGGAAATGTCGGCCTCGCGATTCCGGCGCCATTTTGAAAGTAAGTGCAACCGGGAAATTATCCCCCTCGTCCTTACGACCCTCGGGCTCCTGTAGTCAATTACTCTTGGCCTTCTTGTGACCTTTTAATTAACTTTATATTGTTATCTATATATATAAACTAGAAATTACTATCGCAAGTGAAATGCTGCCTCAAATGGGACAAAAACCTTTAGCCTACTCCACAAGCAAATATGTGCAGTTTGTGGCCAATGTGACACCCCCGTTGCCCACTCCACCCAAGATTGCCCACTCCACTCAAGTTTACCCACTCCACCCAAGATTGCCCACTCCACCCAAGATTGCCCACTCCACCCAAGATTGCACTCCACCCAAGCTTGCCCACTCCACCTGAGGTTGCCCACTCCACCCAAGACTGCCCACTCCACCCAAGACTGCCCACTCCACCCAAGACTGCCCACTCCACCCAAGCTTGCCCACTCCACCCAAGTTTACCCACTCCACCCAAGACTGCCCACTCCACCCAAGTTTACCCACTCCACCCAAGTTTACCCACTCCACCCAAGACTGCCCACTCCACCCAAGACTGCCCACTCCACCCAAGTTTACCCACTCCACCCAAAGGTTGCCCACTCCACCCAAGATTGCCCACTCCACCCAAGCTTGCCCACTCCACCCGAGTTTGCCCACTCCACCCAAGACTGCCCACTCCACCCAAGATTGCCCACTCCACCCAAGTTTACCCACTCCACCCAAAGGTTGCGCACTCCACCTGAGGTTGTCCACTCCACCCGAGGTTGCCCACTCCACCCAAGCTTGCCCACTCCACCCGAGTTTGCCCACCCCACCCAAGTTTGCCCACTCCACCCAAAATAGCCCACAGAGTTGCCTGCGAGGGAAGTTGGAAAGTCCCACCTAAAAGTTAATATTAATTACAATAGACAGAGTATTTACACATTACTTCAAGTTACTATATATAACTTATTGCTTAACATGATGTGGCAAGGGTTTTGACAGGATATACACATATTAATATACGAATATTAAATAATCATGCCTCTTGCTCTACTGTCAGTGCAATCCCAAGTGCTTAATATGTTTTGACAAATCTAGAGCTTTTATAAAATTATACAGCGATGTACCATTGGGCCCATCTGATTATTTTGCAGAATTTGTATAAGTAAAAATATACACACGTTCACACACGCGGATAGTAGCATACGTCTGATCAGAATGCCGATCAGCGCAAACACAATGAACCCACACAAATATTGGCAATATACTGTACACCTAAATATAGAAGAAAACAACCGTGAAATCTCCTACCAAGAAACACAGTTGTCAGTTGTAAAAACTGATATCTTACCTGTCCTCGACAAGATAATCTCTCCTCACTAAAATTGTATGAGATCCTATTATCCTAAGACAACAAGTGTGTTCATTTATAGCCAAGAACATTGAAGTGTGATAACTGCGAGTTCAGAAAATCCATCGCCGTCGTGGTGTTGCCGTGTTGAAACCACGCTTCAAACGTACATGTAATTTCATCAAACAAATCCTTCTGGCGTATGTGATGTAAGTTGTAGGAAGAAACTTACTACGTCACAAAACGTCATAAAATGCTCAACAAATAAATAAACTCTCAAAATCTCGATTCCGTTGACTATACATAACTCGGCAAAGAGGTCTGGACACGAGACACAGGCAACCCATGTCAAGATTAGTGAGCTGCCTCGCTACGCTCGGCAGCAATAATATTTAGTTAAGTAAATAAGTAATTTACTTTAGAAAACGATTCTTTGGAGTTAGAATTCTTTGACCACGACCTTATTAAAACTTCAGTGAGCGGATACTACGGGTAAAAGTCCGTGGCAAAAAAGTCCTGCACTCATGAAGCGGGGTTTACATTTCTCGATTTTGCCGACACCATGGCGAGAAATGGTGGACATGGCGAGAAATGGTGGACATGGAGAGGCGGAGCTAAAGCCCTATTAAACTAGTACCTATGTCGTGCGGTCGTCACAGTTCCGCGGTTCAGAAGAAAAGAGAACAACAAATTTATGCAATGTTGGATGAAATCTTCATTCGATGATCAGAAAATACTGAAGCTTTGAGATTGAAAACCGCAACAACGACAAATACAGGCTAGAAATGAAGAATATCATCGAAAAGACGGATCTTTATAGTAGCCGAATCAGATCGAAACTTGTACGGAAATAGTATACCTCTGTTTCATTTTCGATAACGTGAGCAGCAAGGTTGGTACAATTTGCGTATTCGCATATTGGCTTATGTTAGACTTGTGCTCAAAATAGTATATCAAAAACCGCAACGGATTTAATATCTGTGGCATATCGCTCATGATATTTATATCGCAGATGTGTTGCACGATACGATTCAGATTGGAACATTTGAAATAATTTAAAATTTGACACTGCTACGACGATTGTTTCACTCATCCTCTATGTAAGTCCTATTAATCTTGCAGAACTTTTCTAGTCAAAATTTTTGTAAGTGGGCATGGATTACGCGCATGCGTGACCATTATTTCTCGCCATGATTTGTTTATAGAAAAAGATTGCTAACAATTTCGGAACTACGCATTGTTGAAATACATCGGGTACGTATGTTGTTAGAAATTTTATAAGCTTTCATTTGGTATATAATTCAAGTTTTAGTGTTACCTGTAACTTTTTAAAATGTTCGAAATGTTCTCACCATTGTTCGTAAAATAAGAATTGTATAATGGGAAATGGACTCCTCACAAGTGTTATCGAATTTTGGATTTTGTTTTTAAATACTATTAACGCACAGCCCTGAACAAGATATTAAACAAAGGGTACTGTCAAGTGCTATTCATGTCAGAACTTTCAATTTTCTTGCTGGGAAGTACTTTAAAATATGAAAAAAACATTATTATTTTGACGTGGACCGTCTGAAATGGATGAATTTCTTAAGTTTGTTTTGCCTTTTGTTGTTTTGGTGTTTGCTATAACCTCAGAAAGACTTCTGGCATGAACCTAAGATATTTCTTGAACAGAAGCTAATTCAAATACGAAAGGAGTGGAAACGTTTGCAGATTTCTAGTTGAAGTTGAAAACGTTTTTGGTGCAAATTAGTGATCATACCTTTTGAATATATGAAAAAATATTAAAACTTTTATGGTCAATGGTCAGAACATTTTGAACATTTTAAAAAGTTACAGGTAACACTATGATTTGAACTATATACCGAATGAAAGCTTATAAAATTTCTAACAACATACGTACTCGATGTATTTCAACAATGCGTAGTTCCGAAAATTTTAGCCATCTTTCTCTGTAAACAAGTGTGTCGGCATCATCCAGAAATGTAAAACTCAGCTTCGTGAGTACAGGACTTTTTTGCCACGGACTTTTACCCGTAGTATCCGCGTACTGAAGTTTTAATAATCTCGTTGTCAAAGAATTTCGTCTCCAACGAAATGTTTTCTAAAGTAAATTACTTATTACTTAATAAATATTATTTATATATATATAGATAACAATATAAAGTTAAATAAAAGGTCACAAGAAGGCCAAGGGTAATTGACTACAGGAGCCCGAGGGTCGTAAGGACGAGGGGAATAATTTCCCGGTTGCACTTACTTTCAAAATGGCGGACTGGCGCATGCGCATAAAAATAATGGGACACTTTTTTCCGCGAGTTGGACTTCTGGTAGCCTGTGTACAGCCGCTCTCCCGTGAGAAGAAAATTTTGGGGAGAGAGCGTCTGTGAGTTCGAGGCGATAATTGGATTTTAAGTAAATTATAATAATTATTGAATCACTTCATAATACTTTCAAAGTTTCTTTATTATATGTCGTGAAGAAACTAACAAATTAAAAACTGCATTTGATCAAAAAGACGTGTGTGCGAGAACGACAGTCTTTGAACAGCGTATTTACTATAAACCAAAGGTCAGACTTCACGACCACGGTCAAGTACAATTTCATGTGTGTGGCTTCAAAAACATAGCGTTTTGTCCACACTGTCCGATTGACTGACTGTATCATATTCATAAATGTCGTTGTATGTTTTAATTCCAGTATCACAATTGTCAATTCAGATGTGCCATGATTAATAATAACAACCAACTCCTATAAATGTCGAAAATTAGGTACTTTTAAATCGTAGTCTTACCGACGATAGATTGTCCGTTGGAAATACTATTTCAGTTATTACAATCAATCTGAATCTGTAATATTTGAAGTTGCTTGGTTTCAGTATCAGCGGCTGCCATAAATTACGTGTAATCAGAAGATAATTTGAAGAATCGAACGAGATACGGCAGTTCTTTACTTCGCTCGTATATTCGTTGAATCTTCGTTCAACCAAATTATAATTTATGCTATCAGCAGCCAATTAAAACTTGTGTAATACAATAAGACTGTGTAAGGGCCAATCAGATATGGTTCCACGAATCCGTGGAATATCCACGTGACCTGGAACACGATTATCGCCTCGAACTCACAGACGCTCTCTCCCCAAAATTTTCTTCTCACGGGAGAGCGGCTGTACACAGGCTAGACTTCTGGTTGATCCTTATTCTGTGGCTCGGTGGACTAGATGCGCAAAAACTTTTGAAAACTCGTCACAGTTGCTCCAGGATTTATAAATCTTGTGCTCAGCAAAATACGAGAACAATTCGTGGTTATCATAGACAATTGTCAATTGTGCTTTGTTTGGCGTATATTCGTGACAAATATGGCGGATGGGCATTTAAGATAAATTTTCAAGGACTATACGTTACTGAAATTCCTTTGTATTCGACGCATGTTATATTGCAAATAATAGGAACAAATAAGAAACGAATTAGATATTTACAACAAAGAAGGATTTGGTTGTGCTGTGCAACGGGTGATTCGTTACAACTGGAGAAAAGCGTGAGGTGAGAAATCAACATTGTTGTTTAGCCATAATTAAATAATAATCAAACTGGCTATCTGGACTGACTCGATAGCTCAATGATTTCCCTCTTAAATTTTCCCCACTCTAACTTTAGACAATTTTATATTATAATGCATTTTCCGTGGTTTAATATGTTCTGCATTCTGTAGTATTCAGTAAACTTCTAATTGTTATGTGTGGCAATTTTCTGGATTAATTTATTACAATTATTATCGTATTCCTTCGGATTTGAAACTTACATATTGTACTTATTTGAAACTTTAAACATATGGTACATTTTCTGGGGTTTTTTGGGGGTTTTTTGGGTTTTTTCGGGGGGGGGGGGGAGGTGTTCAATTTTTTAACAAACACTCTTGTTTTCTTTAGACTAACCAATACCCCAAATTTTATAAAATTGTGAATAAAGCTAGCTTAAAATTTTCATTCAATAATTATCTTATATTTTTCTTTGTATTAAGGTGAATTCAAAATCTGGATAATTTACAATTAAATCGCCTTCAGAATCTATTTATAAATTTGGTATATAACTGGTCAACATAAAAATAAAATGTACAACTTGAAGCTTTCACAGATGAGAATCACTGACCCTGATGACAATGAGCTACAAATGTATATTTGTTACTTATAGTCATTTATTATGTAGATGCGAGTGTTTTATTAGAAAATATGCAGTGTCATATTTTCCATATCCTCACTAGTGAAGATATCGATGACATCATTAAGAATTTTACCTCTTTTTGCGTTGAATCTATATAATAAAAAGAAAATTACACGCTGGCTTGAAGATATGAATTTTATCTTCTCGTGGTAAAAACAATATTTTACTCATTCGCTACGCTCATTCGTAAAATATTGTTTTCACCACTCGAAGATAAAATCCATATCTTCGCACCACCGTGTAATATCTTTTTTTGAAATATATTAAATATTTGTATTTTATCAAATAAAGCGTATTCCTGTATCCTCAATATATAATTTTTATATATACTGTTTGTAAATAAGGAACTTGAATAAAATTAACTTAACTCTATATAAAGCACTATTGACACTGATCAGTAGGCCCTACAAGTATTCAACCAGGGGCATCGTTAACATTTTAACATTGGTCTGACATTCTTGCAACGAAGCAAAACTGCCCCCCCCCCCCCCCCTTGCCAAGAAAAGTTACTTTACAAATATTGGCCTGACAAATATAATGGACCTGTTGGGAGCTCCAATGTGCTCCATCAATTGGTGAACTTAATTGCTATTTATGGTCACCTCTTGGCTGCTTTTCTAGACATGTATGGTATACATGCATTATTCTTGCTGTTATATTGTCACAGTCATATAGGTGGTGTGCAACCAATCCCTTGAGATTCGAAGGACAAAGATATTTTCGCCATGTTGGATGATATTATAATTGCAGATGATGAAAATCGTTTGAAAACGTCAACCAACATGGCGGCAATAATGTAAAATGCACACCAGCAATAAGTCTCTAATTAAGGATCTGCTCATATGAGACCAAGTTACCTCGGAAGGTAGACATGCATGTGAATGAACTGTAAGACAGACAGACAGTTAAAGTCAGTCCCAAGGGTTGTCTGTCTTAGACAGAGTTCACTGTTCATCAGTATGTACATGCAGTAGAGCTGAAAGGCAAAGGGGATGAATAATATCCAGGCATTTACTTAGGCTTTGAGACCCGGCATTTGGATTGTATAACTATACCTATGCGAGATAAAAATTCTCCTTCGTAACTTCTCCGACTGATACTCACAATACTGCAGATCCGCGGCCAGCAGCGGACTGGTACCCACATTAAGTTTTTAGAGTTTTAGCGCATGCGCGCCTTCATCCTCTTCTTTCTGGTCTCACAAAAATATTCAGTGAATATCCTTAATTTACATAAACATCCTCGATTAAAACCATTCAAATGGCAAGTGAAAAGGTGAGTAATTATACTATTGTTGTATCTGTGGCAATATTTTCCCAATATCGTGTAATTTTTTAGCAAAAATTTTCTGTACGAACAAGACAAGTTGTGACGTAGCAAAATACGTTGCTCATTTCTTCGTGTATTAAATGTCCCTGCAGGTGCCCGCCTTGCAAGGACGTAGAAAAATACATTGCTCATTTCCTCGTGTATTAAATGTCTCTGCATGTGCCTTGCAAGAAGACGTAGAAAAACACGTTGCTCATTTCTTCGTGTATTAAGTGTCTCTGCAGGTGCCCGCCTTGCAAGAGAACGACAATATTGTCCAGAGTGCCCGCTCGGACAAAAGCTCTCTCACTTCGAACCAAATTTGTTCGCTAGTAAACACTCAAGTGGCCGAGTCGATTCAAAAGTTTCTTCCCCAATTGTTCAATGAGTCCTTGCACAGATCAGGACTTACAAAGGGTATGGTCGAGTCCTCGAAGGACGACCAAGACGATAGACCAGAGACTCTGGGGAGACATCAGCAGAGGCCAAAGAGTAATGAGAGCTCCAACGAGGCCACAAGTGGTCGAAGTAGTCGGGTTTTTCAATGAACCAAACGAGACTACTGTATCAGATGAATTGTTAGAGTTTCTAACATCAGCCTTTACAAAACCCGTGTCCAAGGAATTATGGACAGAGTTATTGGATAAATATCCATCAATAAAAGGCACTGAAAATGTGCCGGTGTCACCTACCATGAAAACTGGCATGAAAGATGACATAAAAAAGAAGCATGGTTATTTAAAAACCAAGGGATTATTTGTTTTCGATGAAGGCTTGGCTGAACAGCAAGCTCCCCTACTCACAGCAGTTCGACCTATTGTGGCGGCTCTCAGAAGCACTCGAAATGCCCATAGAAGGGGAGGAAATTGTTGCGGGACCTGAACCAGACAACCTAAAATAATGCTGAAAGATGCCCTAGCTCTTTTGGCCAATGCAGTATTTCGCTTAAATTCATGGAACCAACGTCGCTTTTCAGAGTATTTAACAGATCTGGGTAAACGTACCCTGAAATCTGATCTCCCAGCCGACAAGCACTTGTTCCCTCATAGCTTCCACAAAGCTGTTCAAAGTGAACATGACGATTTGCAGACGAATAACAAGCTTGTTGCTGCCCCTGTTGCTGTCAAACCACTTCACAAGTAAGCAGCCCTTTCATGGACAGCTCTCCCATAGTGCCTCCAATGTACTTAAGCGAACTTGGGGAAACAAGTGGAACCAAAAAGATTATCAAAACACAAAACCCCCAATAGCATCAGCAACCGAGGTTTCAATGAGGGTGGTAGGAGCTGACTGCCCTTCCACATCTAACTCAACAAACCCAACAGTCACCAATGACAGCAGGACGATTAGTACATTTCAAAAAAACCCCAAAAAACCCCCCAAAAAAAACAAATTGGAAATAATTACGAACGACCCATGGATCCTCTAAACAATATCAGGCTACCATCACCAAATTATTGCCAAACAGGTAACACAGAAAGTTACAGACAATCCGAAAGATCAGTTCATCTCAACCGTGTATTTGTTGTTTAACAAAAGAACAAAACACGTCCAATCTTCAACTTGAAGCCAATGAATGCCTTTGTGGAGTCAACCAAATTCAAAATGGAGGGCCTAACGTTACTACGGTCTACTCTACGGAGGAACGATTATATGATGAAATTGGACCTAAAGGACGCTTATTATTCAAAAAAAATTAAATGAAAGAGCACAGGAAGTATTTGCGCTTCATATTCGACAATGTAACATACAAATTCCAATGCCTCCACGGACCAAAGTCTTGAAACCAATCATTGCATTGCTGAAGAAACGAGGACTGCGTATGTCAACTGCTCAGCGACCTGGGTTTCATCATCAAGAAGGAGAAATGCTCAACGATTCCAATCTCTTGTCTTTCTCGGTGCACTTCTGAATTCGGTGAACATGACAATAGCAGTACCACTAAAAAAATTGCAGGACCCGCAATGCGAATCCATGAGTCAATGAAGAAGAAACAGTGTGCACTCTCCAGGAACTGTCCTCTCTGTTATGTCAAATGACCCAAGTATCCAAGATAGGAGTGGAAACTGCATCCTTACACTACAGGGCATTACAACAACTACATATCAAATCCCTCCACAAGTACGGAATCCTAAAAAGCTGGTCACCCTGACCTTGGAAACCCTAGCCGATCTAGAGTGGTGGACATCTGTAAAGCTGATGCAAGAGAACAGCACTCCAATAGTCGAACCTATGTACAACATCACAATTCAGGCAGATGCACCCTGTATCGGTTGGGGAGCAGTGTGTCAAGGCATCAGGACTGGGGGACATTGGAGCAAAGACGAGCAACAGGCTCAAATCAACTTCTTGGAACTGAAAGCGGCATACCTAGCCATTCAATCATACCCGTGACCTCTTGTCAACTGACAGGGAGTCGTATTCTACTACAAATGGACAACTCGACGGCTGTAGCTTACATCAACAAACGAGGGGGGACCAAGTCAAACAAGCTTACTCATCTAGCCCTGGACATATGGAAGTTATGTCAGTCCAAAAAGATAACCCTGTTGGCACAACACCTGCCAGGAATACAGAATACAGAAGCGGATGCCGAATAACACCAAATGAACGACAGAATAGAATGGACATTGGATAGACAGCTGTTTATAAATGTCCAGAAACGCTATTACACGCCAAAAGTAGGTCTCTTTGCATCCAGACGGAACCACCAACTACCGTTATATGTAGCACGTTGCCCGGATCCCGGAGCAATGGCAATAGATGCGTTCACACTGAATTGGGATCAGTGGACATCATTCATACATCCTCCAATTACACTACTGAACAGAGTGCTACTCAAACTTCTTCTGGACAAGGCAAAAACCTTGGTGATAGCACCAGCATGGATAGCACAGGCTGCACAGCCATGGTAACCCATGCTCCTGGAAATGTTAGTCGACTTTCCTACTCTGCTCCCAACATCGAAGAAAACAATTTTTCTTCCATTCAACCAAGCAGCTGTGCACCTATTATGGAAGACTCTGGCTGTATGGCCTCTGCAAACAATTTTCAGAAACAGTGTGTGAAGTTCTCTTGGTATCGTGGAGAAACAGTACCAAAAAACGGTACGAAGGCCCTTGGAAGATCTGGGCTGGCTGGTATATTGAAAGGAACAAATGACCTTTTTCAGCACCTGTGAGGGATATTCTAGATTTCCTCACCTTTCAGTTCCAAGAAAGAGAACTGGCATACCGAACATTCGGAGTTTGTAAATCATGCATATCCCACTGAGTTTCATGGCCAAATTGATGGCCAATCAATTGGAAATCTACCGATAGTAACGAGATTCATGAAAGAAATTTTCGAATTACGACCACCAAAACCAAAAATTCCTACCACCTGGTCAGTAGGTAGTGTCCTCTTTCTTCGAGAAATGGATCCTGTCGAAAAGTTATCACTTCAGGATTTATCTTTGAAGCTAGTTATGTTACTGGCTCGAACATCTGCAGCTCCGTTGTACGAACTGATAGCATTAAACCTGGTTAATGTTATCATAAAACAGAATAGCTAGAGATTCTGTCTTTCATCACATGTCAAGAATTCCAAGACCAAATCATCCAGGAAGGGAAATATCCTTCGAAGCTTATCCTGATGACCCCAGGGTATGTGTTGTCAAGTGCCTGAAAAAATATGTCAAGCAAACAGCAGGCATTAGAGAAGATGAACAACAACTTCTTATTTCCTATAAAACACCTCACAAAGCAATTGGCGACTCAGACACTGTCAAAATGGTTGCGTACAGTTCTTACTCTCTCAGGGGTTTCTGAGGAATACACAGGACACTCGACAAGATCAGCATCGACATCTGAGTGGCAAACGTTGGTCTACCAATGGAATTAATACTCAAGGCACTGGTTGGTCATCAGCATCAGTTTTCAAGAAGCATTATAAACAAACCGGACAAACATTTGCGCATAATGTGTTACATTTGGCTAATTCTACATAGTCAATATTATTGTTAATAAAGCTGAAATTTCTGTTTATGCCTACTAACTGTGTTGTAGTAAGGCTTCGTAATCTGCACCAGTATTGTGAGTATCAGTCGGAGAAGGTACGAAGGAGAAATTAAATTTCCCCGGAGGGACTCACCTGACGGGGAGATGTAGTTCTCCGAGGACCTTCAAAGACTGATAGGAGCAATACTGGGTCCCCATCCAGTGGAGAATCCTTTGCCACCCCTGTTATGTACCAGATAAACTATCGCAAATACCTTTATTCGAACTCACAAGTATAATTCACATTACAAGAGAGCATGGTCACGACAACAACCGCAAGTACGCATGACTGACCTTGATAGGCCAATATGCTACTCTAATGGATACACCACAGTTCCTCCCCAACTAAAATATAACATCAACAGTGACTTAATAAACATCACTAATATGAACACATTTCAACTTTCAATTATAACGTTTCAATTCAACATCAAATGAACGTTTCAGTTAAAAAGGCAAATCTGTCCGGTGGCTTGCGTTCTCGAACCGGGTAACGTCGTTCTCTCTCTTGACATGTAGAAGTTGTTTCTTCAAGCTTTGTGTCATTAGTTTCCGAAGTGCTTGTCATTTCTTCGAACTGAGGTAAGGCCAGCCGAGGGTCGTCTTTCCCTTGTTCTTTCCGTGTTGTTGCTTCCTTCGTCTCTGCGTTGGTTCTGACTTCAGCATCGTGTTGTTCTCCTCCTTCTTTTTGCTTAACTTTTGTGCTTAGTAACTGGTCGATGTGGCGTCGCCAGATTTGGTTTGGTGCTACTTCGACTTCATAGGACAAGGGGCCAGTTCTAGCATGGATTACTCCGTCTCTCCAATTTTCAGGACCTGTGTAGTCACGGGCTGCTACAGTTTGTCCAATGTTTAGCTCGCGCACAGAGCGATTGCCTCGCTCCTTGCCTTGATCCACCTGTTTTTCCTGTACTTTCCTTCTGATATCTGGCTTGAGCAGGTCAAGGCGTGTTCGAAGACTTCTTCCCATCAATAACTTCGCTGGGGTTTCATTGGTGGTTGCATGAGGAGTGTTCCGGTAAGACAGAAGGTAACTCTCTAACTTTTCTTTCAAGCTTCTCTTCTCTTGCTTCATGGAGCGGAGGGCATTCTTAAAACTTTGGACAAATCGCTCAGCCAATCCATTCGTCGAAGGATGGTATGGTGCTGATGTAATATGCTTGATGCCATTTCTCTTCGCAAACATCTGGAACTCGTGTGATGTGAACTGCGGGCCATTGTCACTAACGATTTGTTCCGGAACTCCAAAACGAGCGAATAAACTTCTGAGTACTTCGATAGTTTTACTCGTAGTGGTTGATGACATTGGAATAACCTCTGGCCATTTCGAGTGTGCGTCGACCACTACAAGAAACATGGTATCCAAAAATGGGCCCGCAAAATCAATATGTAGGCGTTGCCATGGTGAGGTGGGCCATTCCCATGGATGGAGAGGTGCAGCTTTTGGCATCTTCTGGAAATGTAGACAGCCAGAACAACTCTTTGCCAGATTTTCGATGCTCTGATCTATGCCAGGCCACCACATATAACTCCGAGCCAGGGCTTTCATCCGGACAATTCCAGTGTGACCTTGATGTAATTCTTGTAAAACGATATCACGGAGTTTGGATGGTATGATGACTCTCATTCCCCATAAGAGACAACCACTTTGCACTGTAAATTCGTCCTTGCGCGAACGGAATGGGCGAAGGTCTTCGTCATCAGAATTGGGCGACCAACCTTTCATGACACAATCATAGACTTTCGATAGTACTGGATCTCGAGCGGTTGCTTGTCTTACCATATCGCTGGTCACCGGAAGGTTGTCTATTTGGGTTACGTGGAAAACATGGATAGGATCAATACTTTCCGAATCTTCCTTCTCCTCAGCATTGGTGTCCAACGGAAGTCTTGACAATCCATCAGCGTTGCTATGTTGTGTGGTTCTCTTGTATGCGATGTCATAGTCGAAACCAGACAAGAACAGGGCATATCTCTGCAGTCGTGCGGCAGTTGTAGCAGGAATTCCCTTGTGTGGGTGAAAAATCTGCGTTAGAGGTTGATGATCCGTTAAAATGGTGAATTTTCTACCAAAGAGGTAGTGATGAAATTTCTTTATTCCCCAAATTAGCGCCAAGGCCTCCTTATCAATTTGTGAGTATTTCTGTTCGGTCTTTGTTAAGGAACGTGATCCAAATGCTATTGGTCGTTCAGTTCCGTCCTTCATTACATGCGATAGCACTGTTCCAAGACCATATGGGGATGCATCACTAGCTATTCTGATTGGCAAACCTGGATCATAATGGGTAAGGACTTGATCTGATGCAATCAGCTCTTTGGCTCTCTTGAATGCTTCTTCGCATGTGGCAGTCCATTTCCACTTGTGGTTTTGTTCCAGCAATTGGTTGAGTGGCTGGACCACTGTTGAAAAATTCGGAAGGAAGTGGTTGTAGTAGTTGACCAATCCGACAAAAGATCGAACTTGTGTGACATTCTGTGGTCGAGGTGCTTGGATAACTGCGTTGATTTTCTCCTGGGTTTTGTGTAAACCATTCTTGTCGATCTCATGAGCACAAAACTTGATCTTGTCTTGGAAGAATGCACACTTTCTTGTGTGTGCTCTCAAGCCATATTCCTGAAGCCTCTTTAATACCATTTCTAGATTCCTCAGGTGTTCTTCATCTGTTTTACCAGTGATAACCATGTCGTCTAGGATGCACTTGGTACCAGGAATGCCATCTAGAACTTGCTCAATTGTTCTTTGCCAGATTGCAGGGGCAGATGCAACACCAAAGAGCAGGCGGTTATATTGAAATAGACCTTGTGATGTGTTGATAGTCAAAAGCTTCTTAGATTCTTCTTCAACTTCCATTTGAAGGTATGCTTGGCGAAGATCTATTTTACTGAAATGTTGGCCACCAGACAATGTAGCAAAGATATCCTCTATTCTCGGAAGGGGATACTGATCAACTTGTAGAACAGGATTAATACTGACTTTAAAATCACCACAAATACGTACAGTTACATCTTTCTTGGGGACTGGAACAATAGGTGTGGCCCACTCGCTCCAATGTGTTTTGGAAATAATCCCTTCTTGCTCTAACCTTTTTAACTCAGCATCCACTTTCGGGCGCAAGGCGTATGGGACTTGACGAGCTTTATGAAACTTGGGGTTGCTACTATCCTTTAGTATTAACTTGGCTTTTGTACCTTTGAGTGTTCCAATCTCTTCATTGAAAACATCTTTGTACTTCCCCAGTAGCTCTTCCAATCTAGGCGTGATAGTGTTTCCCTTGTCTTTGGAGACAGAGATGTTCTTAATACTCTGCCAGTCAAGACGGATCTTTGCAAGCCAGTCTCTTCCCAGGAGTGGGGGACCCTCAGACTTAACAACATAGATATCCAGTACATGTGCTTGATCATTATGCTTTACAGTAACTGTCATTTTACCATTTGGTTTGATTTTCTCTCCTGTGTAGGTTTTCAGCAGGGTTGTTGTCTTCTTCAGTTTTACATTAGGATACAGCTTCTGGTACTGGTTTAATGGAAGAATAGATACAGCCGATCCAGTATCTAACTCCATCTTCAGTGGTTTCCCCTCAACTTCCGGTGTGATCCAAATCACACTACTTCCGGAATTCTTTATAGAATGAACTTCAATGCTCCCAAGCACATCCTCAAATTCCCCACTATCAGAGTCACAATTACTCTGAAATGCATGTAATTCACGTTGCTTTGATTTCTTTGGGTTTTCCTGTCTCGGTGGTTTGGGGGTTTTAGGTTTTGAACGACAGACTCTTTGGATGTGCCCTTGCTTTCCACATCCTCGGCAAGATACAGATTTAAAACGACAGGTATCTGCATTATGATTAGAATTCCCACATCGATAGCATGTGGTGAATAAACCATGTAAAGAAGGTGAGGTGGGCAATCTACTCTGAAACTCTTCAGCATCTTTTGCTGCTGTCTCCATACCAACAGCAATATTCACTGCTTTTGTTAGGGTAAGTTCAGGAGTAGAAAGAAGGCGCTTCTGGATATTCTCACTCCTAATACCACAAACAAGTTGATCTCTCAGGGCATCATTCAGATAATCTCCAAAGTTACAATGTTCAGTATGTTTTCTTAATTCGGCAACATATGTCATAATATTCTCACCTTCATTCTGTTGACGCTTATAAAACCGGAATCGTTCCGCAGTAACCAGGGGTTTTGGAGACAGATGATCCTTCAGAATTTTTACAATTTCGTCGTAGTTTTTCTCTGAAGGTTTAGCTGGCGCAGTAAGGCTTCGAAGTAAACCATAGGCTTTGCTTCCGATCAGACTTAGAAGAGAAGGTACTTTCTTGTCGTCGCCAATGTCGTTCGCTATAAAGTATTGCTCGACCCTTTCAATATAAGTTGACCAATCTTCTTTAGAATCTTCAAATGCATCAATTTTTCCAATGAAACCGGCCATCACAAGGTTAAATTAAAATGACATACCATGAGATGACTCTTGAAGATCTCAACTCGTAATTTGTAAATATCCTCCAGTCCTTGCTGGTTTATTTCGTGTGTCTCTTATTCTCCAGGAAACAGTGGAGTATGGCCCGAGTATCTTTGTTATAGTTTGTTTGATTTCAATATCCCATCCTCGTCGCCAGTAAGTGTTATGTACCAGATAAACTATCGCAAATACCTTTATTCGAACTCACAAGTATAATTCACATTACAAGAGAGCATGGTCACGACAACAACCGCAAGTACGCATGACTGACCTTGATAGGCCAATATGCTACTCTAATGGATACACCACAACCCCCACCCTTTGTTTTTCTTACTACAACACCTCAGCTTGCACTCTATCAGAGGATGAAGGCGCGCATGCGCTAAAAACTTAATGTGGGTACCAGTCCGCTGCTGGCCGCGGATCTGCACCAGTATTGCTCCTATCAGTCTTCGAAGATCCTCGGAGAACTACATCTCCCCGTCAGGTGAGTCCCTCCGGGGAAATTTAATTTCTGTGTTCAAATTTTATTAGTTATATCCACAATTATCATGCATTGTTATGTACAGTAATACCATAATCGCCTTGGATTCTTTTGTTCTCTGAGGAATGTAAACCTCGTATTTCCCTCATCGCTCATGCAAGAGGGAAATTTATCCCTTTGTCTTCTAATTTTCCCGTGCATGTTGATGAGAGAAAATTAGAAGACAAATAAATCCTTCTAATTTTCCCGTGCATGTTGATATATTGCTTGCATATATTTTCCCTCATCAACATGCACGGGAAAATTAGATGTAACATATCTCTGATCAACGTGTAAATTTCCTGTCGGTAAGATCCTCAAAGTTTTCCTCGGCAATCATAACATTACAAAGTAATAACATGACTTGAGGGAAATTAACGCGTACGATTAAATTTCTCCTTTGCTTCGGGAAGATTTGTAAAAGTCCGAGAGCCATCCAAATCTTCCCTCGGCGGCGGGGAAATTTAATCGCTCATTTCCTTCAAGTCATGTTATTACTTATAATAATTATACAACATGAAAACATGTAAAACTTCAAACTACATATTATTTGAATCATATTTGGTAAAAGAGAGTCTCCTAATTAATCATTGTCAAAGTAAGTTGTTCCAACACTGACGTCTGTACTGTACGTATCTCTTCATTTCCTGTAAAAAATAGGAAGTGAGATAAATTAGTTAACCCTTTCATGTCTTAAGAGCGCATCTTGTATACTAAAAGTTGACTGCACAGCCAATTCCTAACTATTGTATTCAGTTCATGGGGTGGTCACAGGGGCAAGTCCTTTATACAACAAATAAATAGTCTTTTATCAGAAGACATGTGCCTCAAGGGTCCTTTGAAGCTCTGCCCTAAAATTAATAAGGTACACTTGAAAGCATGTACACTTCCCCCAACCCATCAGCTTGCTTCCTACATTACTGATTCAGTTGAAATGGGCCACTGGCTGAGGCAAAAGGAATAACAAAAATTAGCAATACGAAGCAACAAAATACTACACTACTGATTATTCACAATAACAATGACCAACAATAAACTACAAATGCTGTCATGGAACACAAAGTTATATTTATATAAAGAATATCTATACATATCAGGCCAGTATACATATATAGTAAATCTTTAAGAAAGTTCAGTATACTCTGTCATTGTACAACTTTTTCCAGAATGGTGGTGTTCTTATACAGCGAGGTCAAGCGTTTTGGACCATAAAAAATCACTTTAATTTTTGTCCACCACTCATTCTATAATTCCTCTAAAGAATAAAACTCTAAATATTAGTAAATTTCAAAAATATTTTAGAAGAAAAGAAGGCTTTAGTGGCGAAACGCTCTCTTAATTTTTTAGGCACCATCTTGGCGAATAGCTCGAAAACGGTGAGTGGGTCACCGGGGGTCGTCCGGATAGAGTCAATGCAACTCATTACGCAAAAATTAGAGAATTCGAACCGTTGGAATTGGAGATTTTTTGCTTTGAAGATTGTTGACAAACCGGAAGTGGCGTCTTCGCTTAGCGACGACACGACCTGCATAAACGATCAAAACAAAGTGGAAAAAATACAATTACCTTACAAAATCCTGCAGATATGGATAGTCCAACAATATATAAAACGATATCGCTGCTTTTTTAAACAAATGAATGAATGACAATAGCGTAATATTCGGTATTCTAAGTGCAACGCAAAATTTTCAGCCAATCAAACGATGAGAAAATGAAGCCATTTCATTGGTCGAGATATTTACTAGATGCCCGCTATGACGTCACTTCCGTCAACTTTTAACAGCAAAAAAGCCTATGAATATGAAATTTTCGCCTGACAAGATATATTACAATTTTTCTCAGGATCCATAGATTACAAATATGTTAAATCCCCACAGGCGTTATATGCACTTTAATAGTGTAAAAAACTGGATAGAAAACTTGAAGGCGCGAGCATGACAACCGATGATAAGTTTTAATTTAAACAAGACGCCTTGTCAGGTGTTCACTCGGGCTACTGCAAACTCGCAGCTGCAACTGCATCGCATGCTGTGCTATAATATATAAAAGTCTAAACGTCATTGGACACGGAAACCCCATTGGCAATACACAAAATACGATTGCCTGTATTTAATGTATTTCCACACAGCGTTCATATGTCGAGTCCCTTCGGGTGTTAAATTACCAACACAGCACGATCATGTTTAGTCAGGCTAAAGTTCACTTAATCAACGGTGTGTGCGATTGTAAGCATATATAAAATTAAGATACCTGCAGCCAGCGACATTACTAACCAATAACTATGTCTGTGAACACACTGAGCACGTGCAAGAAAGAACAATTGACTTCAAACAACTTGATCAGACATCAGGGATCAGAAAGCGAAGAAAGACAGCACAGAAAGAAAGCGTGAAGCAGGGTGCTTGTATAGGCGGCGGTGAAACGGCAATGGGCGCGCTGATCGATGTGAGATGCAGAGGACTGGTAACTAGCCAATCCCTGTCACCATAGCGACGAACGCTAACTCGCTAAGCCAAAGCAAATACGCTTGATGTGGAAGCCTGTGAGTTGAGTTTAGAAGAGAACGAAAAATGAAGAGGGTAAAATTGCCGAGCCATACGATATATCAATGGACTCAGCTACTATATTCTCTCTGGTGTTACTCCCAAAAATTTGGAGTCATTGCTGAAATATAAACAAATATGTTGCTGAAAAATATGAACCGTTGTTTTCGCAAGAGAAATGACGCAAGAAGTATTTGGAAATCTTTGTTTGTGCACGTTATCATTCGGCTATGATCGATAGAAGACTAGATCTTGCATTGAATTTTAGCTGGTAGGTCATCTTTCCAATTGAATATCAAGAAATAATCAACTCCAATTTGCATTTTTTCAGTGAAACCTAACAAGTAGTCATCTTGGCTAACTGATGACAGAAATTCGGTCTAAACTTTCTTACAGATCATGACAATGAAGAAACCAGTATGTTTTAGACTTACCGACCTTCTGCCAATAATATTTTTAGCGACAAAATTAAAAGGAATTGAAGGAAAAAATATCTGCCGAACAAAAGCAAATTCGACGGTCAGGAAAGCACAGGTTTTTCTTATTGTTTTTTGGTTTATCTAGCTATCGAAGACTGTCAACTGACCAAGAGTTAATGAGATTTAATTTTGTTAAGTTGTATGCTATAATTAATGTAGCGTAATTTAAGTTTCAGTTGTTGTGGAAACCGAAAAAGTATAAACCCAAGAGTCTCCAGGTAGACTAAAGTGCATTTTCGCTGATTATTCCGACCGAAAGTTGACAAAGTTCAACCGTAACTGCTTTTTACAACAATTCCTTCATTTCAAAGCTACGATTCGTATGTCATAAGTCTTCAATGGCCTTCAAAATCTTCGGATATAGCAATGGCTATTAACAATGGGTAGTTAATTATGCAAATTTATACCGTGCCAAGTTTTGCCAAATTTTTTACAGGATCTTGCAGGCCCTAAATTCGGCGTGTGTGACCTGTCCATGATACAACGAGAGCCTGCGGAGGGGGCAGTCACACATCGATCAGCGCGATATGAGCGCGTTGCACCCACTGATCTCTATATAAACTGGATGGGCCATTGGGCCGGATTTTGCGTGCCAGTTGTATGATGACTCGACCACTACCCAAGATAGCTGCCACTGAAGTTCGTAGCTTTCGTAGATTGAAAACAGACAAAAAGAGTTATTTTAAAAAAATTTAAACGAATGTAAGGACACAAGAAGTACTTAATAAGGTTTAAGACGTTAATTTCTTGCATTTGTTTCTGTTACTGAGATTATTTTGTTTCTGTTATTCGTTGTCTTTCTTCAGTGCCGACAACGAAGAAACTTCACGATAATATAAACTGGAAGAATTCAATTCCAAGTCTTTTATAGTAATCTTAATGCCTTAACAATATTTCGTGTTGTGTACTTGCCATCGTTTGACCAGGGACGTAGCCAGGGGGAGCCGGTGGAGCCCCCTTTTGATATAAAACAACAGACATGTAACTACAAAACTGATGTAATATGAATTGTATCAGGAAATAAACTGTAAACCGACATTGTATTCCATCTACTGAGTGTATGCATTTTGAGTGTCTATGTGACGTTTGCGCGGTTTTGAGTATTTTATATGACGTTTTTTAACCTTTAGAATCTGTAAAATCTTCCTCCAAAAGCCAGGAAATGGCATTTCAGCGACTCTCGGTTTCAAAATTTCCAGGGGGAGCATGTCCCCGCCTCTAAAAATGTATTTTGATTTCGGCTACCCCTTTCAAAATCCTGGCTAAGCCCCTGCGTTTGACTGAATTTGTTGTTAAACAGTGAAAACTAAACGGACCAGCATCTGTTGTTTGCTTTACGGCTTTTCCGACTCCCCCGGCACTGCACACATAATATTCCTACCCCCGGATAATATGACCGTGCAGACGTCAAGATTGCTTATACTAGTCAACTTTAGGATTGGGAACAAGTTCTAAGGCCGCAATGCGTCATATGTTCCACTACGTAAGATGGCGGCAACTGCCACGAAATGTTTGACTGCTGGTCATAGGAAATGGCCGATCCAGTTGTATATAGAGATCAGTGGTTGCACCGCCCCGTATATAAGCGCCCTGGCATGAAGATTAGCATTAGCACGCATCATCAGCCGCGCAAGGCCTGATGGGATGACGTAATGATTGCCATTTCGAAACATAGACTAAACGGAACCGAAACCTCACTGACCTATATGTAACTGGACTGCAGGTGCAGCCCAATTTCATTTCGAAAATGGCGGCATTTATGGTCACGTTAATAGTGGCGCGATGCCAGCTGTTTTACGAAACATACTGGATAACTATATTACTACCTTATAATCAGTGTGTTCATAATGTTCACGTAGGAACAAAATCATTTTTTATATAGAAATGATGATTTCGCATCTTACAATAACGTTTTCTTTTTTCCAGTCTGGCATTATTTTGGTAGTCTTGGAAAAAGTTCATGATATTCACGTTGTTAACTTTACAAATATTGGGGATTTTTAGCCATGGTTGAAGAAATTTTAGTTGTGTGCTGATCGATAACTGTCTTGATCGTAAATATATTCACCAGTGTGAAGTAATTTATGCACCACATTCAGCTCCGCGTACTTATTCTCTGTTTTCCTGCGAATTTCTACTTCGTAACAGATTTCCTGAGTACTTAATTGATAATTCTGTTCGCCGGTTTTTCGACAAGCAGCTAAATCCTAAACCTTTAGTTCATAACGTTTCTAAAAAACCATTATTATTTTGTGTTCCGTACCTTGGTCAGTACAGTTTGCATCTGAAAAGAAAAATTCAAAAACTGATCTCTAAATCGCATCCTACACACATGTGCTCATCTGTCATTTATTTATTTAAGTGTAGTAGCTGCAGTACTACCTATATTGGCAAAACGTCTTGCCATTTTTTTGTTCGACAGAGCTCGAGAGAGCATTTGGGCGTTAACAAGAAGGGAGAAAAAATTAAAGGTCATGCTTCGGCCATTAGAGATCATCATTTGCAAACTCGCCACGCCCTGTCCTTTGAGGATTTTTCTATATTAAGTAGATCATCTAATGAGCTTGACCTTTTGATTCACGAGAGTCTTTTGATCCATCGTGATTTTCCGTCACTTAATTGTTAGCTATCGTCTATCCCTATTTGCTTATTTCCATAATATTTGCTGATTTCCATAATTATTTTCATTGTTCACTATTCATGTTATTACTTACTCATTTCCGCTTTATCTAATATAAAAGCTTGCACGCTCAATTGTAATTACTTCACTGATGATGGTTCAAGTTTGAACCGAAACGTCTAATAAAATGCTTTTCGTCTTGGTACTACGTTTCCTCATTTTATTACGATTCCCGCCAAATCATTCTATATCTTATTCTGTGTTTATAATTACATTCTTGTTAGAAAAATCATAGCCCAGCAATTTTTTTCCTCTCACGTGCACGCTCCTGAGATTTCACGTTCTTCTCATTTATTATCCGTCTGTTAGGCCTGCGCTAACCGTCGCATAATAGACGAATTTAATTCAAACGAATTTAATTCGAATTTACATCCTCGGAAATGCGACATCGAGCTAAACGTCGAATTTCAGTCCAATGTAATTGTTTTTACTTGGACTCGTGAAGCCCGAAACGACTTCTTGAAAATATGGTGCCGAATTGTCACAAACAGAAGAGAAACCGATTTAATTCGACGTGGCGAAATTTCGTCGCGTCAAGCTCCGTCTGACTCAGACGAATCTAATTGCTGAGACGAATTTAATTCGTTTCTCGAATTTAATCGAGTTATACGTTGCAGTTTGTCGAATAAAATGCAAACAATTAAGGGACCGGTCATTAAATATGGAGAGGGGAGGGGGGCTGGAGGCTTTTAGAAAATTTTCCAGGCTCCCCCCACTTATATGAATATTAATTTTAATATCCCCCGTCTAAAATGTTTAACAATTTCAGGACCCCCTCCCTTATATATATTGAAAGGTCCCCAGATATAAGCCTTCCGCTTATAAGCCCATGCAACTTCTTACAAAATTGTATATTCTAGAGCTTATAAAAACCATTACTACATGACAGTTTCAAAAAATAAAGAATAATACAAACTCTGAAAAAATCATCTTATAGAACTCAAGATTCGAGTTAATACAATAAGACGAGAGAGATTAAAGTGATATTTCAACTTTATTCCAAAGTCATTGTCAAACCAATACTGGAATAAAGTCGAAATATCATTTTGAATCTTGAGTTCTATAAGATGATTTTTTGGGGAGTTCATTTTATTCTTTACCCAGAGCATATTTCTGCAGTTTTCGATAAACATTGATATTTAAAAAAAGTATATATGCATAAAAAGTTCAGATTTACTCAGTTTAAAAATCATGACATTTATCATTTGATAAAAATACTTTTAACATATTTTTCATGATTTTTCTTATTGCGTTAATCTGCCTAGATTTTATGTTTATAGTTGGTGTATTGTTCATTATGAAAATCAGTTATTATATTAAATATATTGAAATGTTTGCATGTTGTGAGAAGTGTCCATCCTTCTGCATGCTGTTGACTCCCCTGAAAACTGAAGACCACCCCCCTCTATAAAAAAAATGGGAACTCCCCCTTCCCAATACCAAAAATTCTTGGGACCCCCATATTTCTCCTCCAACGCCCCCCCCCCCCCCTCCTCCCCTCCATATTTAATGACCTGTCCCTAAATTCGTCTGAGTTAAATTTGTTTATTGTGCGACGTTTAGTGCAGTTCTTAGCCGGGGGGGGGGATGACGCATGGCACATCAGTATTTCCTTTTTCGAATCTCATTATTAATTTGTTATTGGTATTTTTATTTTATTTTTTTTTTTATTATTAATATCCCTCAAAAACCTGCGCAGTCCCGAAACTGACATGGGACTTAAAATGCAAAAAAAATCTTCCTCCCCCCAAAAAACGCGGGGCCGCTGGCAGTTCTGCTCAATCTCTGTGAATAATTTATTCACTCTGAAGATGTTACTAGGTTAGTAACTTCAGTATTAAATATTTTGGAAATATTATGTATTCATTATGGTTTTCCTAGTTGGGCTATCATTTTGCTAACAAGACTGGGCTTCTCGCCTGGTATTTCAATTGCAACTATTATTATATTATATTTACCATAGAGATCATGGGATTAGTACTACAGGGGGTATTCCTTGGTCTTATAAAAACTGCACTTTAGTAATAAAGTAAAGCGTGTGCTTGAGTAGGGGGGACAATTTTCCGGAGAGGGGGTCAAATTTCCTAGAAGGGGAGCATATTAGATTCACTACTGCGAAAGACAAAAGAGACGGCGTGCAGTGGCGTCACCAGGAGAGAGACTGGCGGGTTGGGAGACTCATCACCCACTTCTCGCCAAGGTTGATTTTCTAAATTGTTCAAAATGAAAATGGAAAGGAAAGAAAGTAATGAGAGGGAGTTAAGAAACTTATGAAAGAGGTTTCCTAAGATTCAAAAGTGTGTGATCCCAAATCATTAATAAAATTTAAAAAAAGTCTCCTACCACTTGGCAGCTGAGACCGCCGCTGCTGTGATTTCCCAGCATATCTTCTCATCTAGAATTCAGAACAATCCTGAATTGTGAAATGGTCTAGAATTTAGGTTAATCCTGAATGTAAAAGAAATTAAATCTCAATATCCCCCACTCCAATCCCCGTCTCCCACCCAGATCTGAGCTTGACACTAAACCTAACCACAACCCCCCGACAACTATAAATCTAACCGTAACGTCCCGATGGCCCTAAACATTACCACAATCCTCCGGGAAGTAAGTCCCACTTCTCAAACCCCGACCGTGGCGTCATCAGGTCTGGGAGCTGTGGTGGGGAGAGGACAAAATGATGACGTCATCGTTATATGATGTCATAAATTGGGGGGACTCGACTACCCAGTCTGCCTCCCCCCCCCCCCCCTCCCTCCCCCCTAGCGACGACTCTGAAACCGACCACAACACCCCTGCTGGTTTTTTTATGTGGACAAAGAAGTCCCCTAGGCTTCAGGATAATTCTGAATTCTAAATGCCTTGGTCCCTTGGAAAAGATGACCAAAAATAGAATAATTTCTTAAAAAAATTAGAATAAAGAATGTAAGGGCGGTTGACGTTTACATATAGGTGGACCATCATATTCTACTGTCAATGAAATTTCTGTTGCCATGGAAACAATCACGTGGTAGACACAGGTGTGGTTTTGCTAGCTGTGAAAATATCATCTCCGCCGACCCACAGAAACCCATTGAAATTATTTGATTTTAGGTATGTGGATACTTTTATGGTTGTAGTTAATCGCCCAACTTAGAACCAAGTCACTAAATCCAAATAATGTTTCATAAAGGTGTAGATACTGCGCAGTCAACTGGTAATATCGCTATTATCTCATGATCGTAAAACAAAGGTACTTCGTACTAATTTGGGCGATTAACTACAACCATCAAAGTATCCACATGCCTAAAATCAAATCATTTCAAAGAATTTGTGTGGGTCGGCGACGACGATGTTTCCAAACAGACCCTGAGTACGAGGTTGCGATGTTTCCACACATCCCTCAAAAGCACCCCTGAGACTATCGCGTGATTGTTTCCATGGCAACAGAAATGTTCATGGACAATAGAATATAATGGTCCACCTGGTGCAGACTCGAGTGTCGAGAGGTCTGGATACCACGATAAAGAAAACGAAGTGCGCATGTCCTAATAGTCCTCTTTTCTCTCGTGGCGTTCTCTTGGTCAGACCACGCTCGATTGCCTTCGTTCAATCCCTTTGTTTTTTTGGTGCGCATCCAACCGTAAATGTGAAGAAATGTCTTCGGGAAAACACGATACCGTAAGTACTAACCCTCTCGTTGTTTCTTCGGGAAATATTATACCGTTTATTCGATTCGCTTATAAATATTTCGAAAGTATGTCGACATGCACATTGTCGAGCGAAGGTATAAGTCATTGACCGCCTTCTGTTATCATCTAGGATAACGACATACAGCCAGTCGAGTCGAGCCGATCCGTCAGGCGGGCGATGGTGAACTTCCTTCTCGACCTGAGATTGAGGGGACATCTATAAATTTTACGTAAATATACGGGAATAAATTATGTGAATTTGTCGAGTGAAGGTATGTGTCAATAACTGCCTTTTGTTATCCTCTAGGATAACGAGATACAACCAGTCGACCCGATCCGTGATGCGGGCGGTGGAGAGCCTATTTCTCGACAAGAAATCGAAAAGATTGTCACGGAAACCATTGCCAAAACAGTGCCAATGGCCATGTCAAATCTTATGGCTACAAGGGTACCCCATGCATCAGGTGGTCACCCCCCGGTACAGAACCAGGAGCCAGGCCCTTCGGTCTTCAACAACCGCTATTGACCAACTCTTCCAGAGGGGAACGGTTTTGTACGACCGAGATCAAGGTGAAGCTTTCCCCTGATTTGATGGAGCTAACCACCCAAGCCTTTTCCAAATCCCTGTCCAGAGAGACTTGGAAGGGCCTAGTAGACAATTACCCTGCCCTTGAGGGAACAGAATCCCTTCTTGGGGGCCCAACAATGGAGGCGGGTATGAAAGAGGATATCCGAAAGAATCATGACTATAATAAGACCAAGGATGTATTTGGCTTTGACGAGGCCTTTGCTGAAAAACAGACCACATTCCTCTTACTGCTCGCCCTATCCTCGCTGCTCTAACAGCGCTCGACCACAATGGGGATGAGGGGGAAGATGCTGTGGATCCAGAGTCAGACTTTATAAAGGGAATGCTAGAGGAGGCGCTTGTGCTCTTGCGAAATGCTAATGTCCGCCTTAATTCTTGGCGCCAGCGTCGTTTTGCTGAGTACTTAACTGAATTTGGCAAACGTACACTCAAGGAGGAAATCCCATCTGACAAGCACCTCTTCCCTGATCGTTTCCACGAACGAATAAAGAGTGAACACAATCACACCTCCACCAAGAGCAACTTGATCAGCAAACCTCTTGATCGACAGCGCTTCGCAGGTAGAGGGGGACCAACCCAGCAGCCCTTTCGTGGAAAACCCACTTACCCAAACCAGCAGAATTATAGAAAGCGGAAGTGGAATTCCAACCACAAGGGTCACACCTCCGGTCCACCGAAACGTTCTCAACAAGCACGTTATGACCCAACCAGCAAAGGCTGACTACCCGTTTCCACCACTGATCATGTCAATCAACCCTGAATTGTTTCTACCAGCAGGCCGCCTCTCCAAATGTTTGCACAACTGGAAGACAATAAGATCCATGGGTTTTACAATCAGTTCAAGGGTACAAAATACCTCTTTTAAAGACTCCCCACCAATGGCGAGTGCGGACACACGACCACGTTCCTTAAAGGAACAAACACTAATGGACACTGCGACCAAGGACTTGTTAAACAAGGGTGCGGGCGCAAAAGTCTAACCAGAAAAAAGATCAATTCGTCTCAACCATTTTCCTCGTAGAGAAAGAAAATGGCAAAGGCCAGGTTCGACCAGTTATAAACCTTCGGGCACTGAACCGATTTGTTCAGACGGAGTCCTTCAAGATGGAGAGCCTCCAAGTGGCAAAAGCACTCATCCAACCCAGCGACTACATAAAGGATGCCTACTACACAGTACCAATTTACCATGGACACTGCCGGTACCTCCGCTTCTCATACCGAGGGACCCTTTACGAGTTTCGTTGCCTGCCGTTTGGCCTTTCATCAGCACCACGAGCCTTTACAAAGAACCTCAAACCGGTAGCGACGCTAATACGCTCGTTTGGAATCCGGATGGTCATTTATCTGGACGACATCTTACTTCTTCACCAGGACAAAGACGAAATACTGAAGATTTTTCATCAAGTTTTGGAGCTACTGCCGCATCTGGGGTTCACTGTCAAACGAGGGAAGTGTTTACCATGTCCCACCCAACAACTGGTGTTTTTTTTTGGGGGGGGGGCTTCTCGATTCTGTCAAGATGATGATCTCCCTCCATCTGGAGAAGTTGGACACCATCATCAAGGAGGTCCGCGAGATACAGAAGGCAGAGAAAGTACATCTGACGATCTTATCACTCCTACGTCGCATGAGCCATGCTACACAGACAGGTATCTGGATGGCACCCTTATATTACCGAAGCATCCAGCGCAATCATGTAAGAACACATCATTTCGACTAGTGTTCGCAGAAGAATAACATCAATGAATGGTCACTATCAATGAATAACATCAATGAATGGTCACTATCTTCAAACCTTGCTTTTAACCAAACAAAATGCAAAGTTCAGACCATAACAAGAAAGAAGAAACGCGTCATGATTCCATACTCCATGGACAATATCGAACTGAAACACTGTTCACGTGAACGAGACCTTGGAGTATGGATTTCCTCTGACTTATTGTGGAAGAAACAGGTTCATTCACAAACAGCTAAGGCCAACAAGATCCTGGGGTACGCTAAAAGAACCACAAAAAACATTAACGCCATCAGCACCAGACGTACCATCTATCTGGCAATTGTCCGTTGCCACCTTGGATACGCGTCTCAGGTTTGGAGCCCACAAACAATTGAGCTGATAAAAAATGTCGAACGAGTTCAACGACGCGCAACAAAATATATTCTTAATCTACCTTTCCAATGTGAAATTACTTACGAGAACAGACTAATCGAAACAAACCTACTTCCTCTAACCTACTGGCACGAATATCTGGACATGGTATTCTTTTTCAAAATAATCAATCAATATATTTCATTTGACAAAACTACAATTCCTGAAAAATGCAAACCTACCAACATACCTACAAGATCTCAGATTAAAACAGATGGCAGCGCTTTCAAACAGCGATCATATAGAACATCTACGTACGGTAAATCATACCTAATAAGAGCTCCAAGAATATGGAACGTGCTGCCTCAAGAAATAACCCGGACTACCAATCTTTCAAATTTCAAAAACAAACTAAAAGAATACTACCACTCTGCTATTCTCTCTATATACCATTCTGAAGACCCACGCACCTGGAAATCAATTTGTATTAAATGTAACTCTGTCCGTAGTCTATGTGTTTCCCCTACTTGTTGTTTTTAGACCTTCAGCTAGCTTCATATTAAACGTTTTTACTTGTTATATTTATATCATATAATTATATTTATATCACATATTATTTAATGTAAATCGTAGACAATCAGGACCCGCAGTAATCGGCCTCAGCTGTTGCGGTGTTCCTATCCTTGTATTTATTTATTTAGTCAAGGTAAAGTTAAATAAAATAAAATAAAAATAAAATAAGACCCTGGTGTCTGTCTCACAACCGAGCCTCAAGGGACTTCACTGGTGGTCCTCCCCAGAAATCCATGCATTCAATGGTCGCCCTCTACAAACACCGCCCTTCTACATGACGGTTTCAACAGATGCATCGCTCATAGGCTGGGGGGATAGACATGGCCAGGGACAACGATCGGTGGTCAGTGGCTTCCACAGGAGGCCAAATCCCACATCAACCTGCTAGAGCTCAAAGCAGCTTATCTAGCCTTACAAGCTTTCTTCAAGTCGCAGCAATCCGACTCCGAAGCACGTCCTTTTACAAATGGACAATACCACAGCCGTGGCGTATGTCAACAAGAGATGGGGTACGCGATCGCAAAGTCTGTCAGTGCAAGCACTGGACTTGTGGGCACTGGTTCCTGGATTACGGCACAACACATCCCTGGAACATCCAACAGTACAGCAGATGCAGCATCCCGACCGTTCAACAGCTATTCCAAATGGGCTCTACACCTGGATATTTTCCACCAAGTCACGAAACGATTTTATCGACTACCGTGGACCTTTTTGCCACACGAGCCAACCATCGTCTTTCCCCATATGTGCCACGTTACCCAGACCTGGGAGCCATGGCAACAGATGCCTTTCTTTGCAACTGTAGTCAGTGAAGGAGCTGGATATACTCACCAGTGGTCCTGCTGCCCAGAATCCACAGGAAGATTCGGACCAACAGAGCAACAGCACTCATTTTTGCCCCACACTGGAAGGGTCAACCATGGTTTCCCAATCTCCTGGAGATGCTTGTAGATTATCCACGACGGCTACCGCAGATTCCACACCTGATCTCACTCCCCTTCGAACCAGAGAAGGAACATCCACGCCAACACACCCTGCGTCTAATAGTATGGTCCGTGTCCGGGAACGCTATAGAGCAGAGGGACTTTCAGATGCGGCTACAGAAATACTCTTGTCGTCCTGGAGCTAAGCCACATAGAAGCGCTACTCTGGACCCTGTAAATCATGGTCAAGCTGGTGTTCTGAACGGTCTCTCTGTCCCTTTACTGCCCCTGTAAATAGTATCTTGACATTCTTAGCGGGAATTTTTCGAATGAATCCCCCAAGACCGAGACTCTGCACTGCTTGGAAAGTTCAAGCTGCTCTTGCCTATATGGAAGGACAAAAATCTGTTGAGGAACTTTCGCTTAAGGAACCTTCCTTTAAGCTGGTGTTATTACTGACCTTGACATCAGCTGCACGAGCCCACGAATTGGAAGCCTAGACTTAAAACATCTAGCTGAGAAAGAAAATTCATGGCAATTTTCCTTGGCCATACACGTCAAACAATCTCGGCCTAATCATGCTAGCAGGAAGATATATCTGCCAGCCTATTCGCAGAAGAAAAAGCTCTGTGTGGTAAACACCCTGAGAGAATATAGGGCGAGGACAGCGCCAATCACCAGAACTGATTCTTGAAGCAGCAGGCTGGGCTTCAGCTGAAACATTCCGTGCCTTTTACAGTTTTACCATAGGCCTACATCCAGAGAAACATTTGCGAACTCTGTTATTTCATCTGGATGATGCAGTACGTTCATATTTGTTGTTTTGTTGTTTTTTGCATATACTATTATACTATCATATATGATGGAATAAAGTGTTATTCGGGGTATACTCATGTCAGCAGGCTTTGTAATCTGCCCCAATATTGTGAATATCAGTCGGAGAAGAAGTGAAGGAGAAATGAAGTTTCCCCGGAGGGTAACTTACCTGAAAGGCAGACGTAGTTCTCCGAACTTCTTCGTAGACTGATATGAGCAATACTGTTCCCCATCCGAATAAGGAAGAGTGAGTGCTTGCTTGAACACGTTAGACTGGGTTATATCTACATCTCTTCCTCCCCACCTTCTGCTGCCATTCGTATCAGTTATTCAGTTTTAGAGGCCACTCGTTCAAAGAGGACTATTAGGACATGCGCACTTCGTTTTCTTAATCGTGGTATCCAGACCTCTCGCCGCTCGAGTCTGCACCAGTATTGCTCATATCAGTCTTCGAAGAAGTTCGGAGAACTACGTCTCCCCTTCAGGTAAGTTACCCTCCGGGGAAACTTCATCTCTCTATTATATTATATTCCTAATAAGGAAGTCAGACGCTTGATGTACACAGACATACGTCTAGTTTTGGAGTATTGCAGGCTGAAGGGATGGGTTCAGGTTAGACGATCCGATACCGCGAAAGGTTCAGTGTGAGCCTTATAATTGAGCCAGACCGCAAGGTTGCCCAGGCTCATCCTTGGACCATACCAAACTTTTCTGTTTCTTTCGACTAAGCTAGACTCCGTGCGGGCGCAAAGTGTTCGACGCGTTAGAGAACTGTGGAACTCTGCAAGGGTTAAGATCCTATCCTGTTACACATACGGTGCAATTTTTCATGCAAATTGTCTCGCATGCATGCAAACGATGACTCATGCATTGCAGTTGAAAGACAGGGGTTGTTACATGCTGCAACCACTGGCTGCAACGCGTTATGCAATTTTCCAATGATTTGGATTACGATAAAAGCGGGTATACTGGGGAGAGGCTCGATTGAGTTCCAAGTCATAACAAAATATTGCGAGACAAGTTGCTGAAAGGGTGTTGCACGGTGCAACACTGAAACAAATTGCTGCAATCGTTGCAGAATGTAGAACCTGATTCTACTTTGTGCAACGATTGTTGCAACTTGTCTCGAAATGATTTTGACCATTGCCCAGCATGTAATTACGCGATGCAATTGCCTCGCAACGCCGTTGCGAGACAAGTTGCATGAAAAATTGCACCGTGTAACCGGGCCTTATAATAGCCGTTAGCGTTGCCCTCTTAAATACTCCTTCATCACGTGATTCAGCGGAATGCCCAGGGAGTACCGGTCCGTAATCAATGGGCAACACGACAGTCTTCGGAAACTACGGAACACAATACGACACGGGCGGGAAAGTTCGCCGCTAACTGCATTTAATACTTAACCCTATCTAGACTGGGCTTTTAATTTTTTGGTCTTTAGCTTTTGGGGCTAGGGGGAGGGGGGGGGGGCGGAAAGTGTCCGCGGTTAATAATCTCAGAAAGTATTTACGCTATCGAAGTGAAACTTGGTATGCTAATAGAACATTCAAATTAAAAATATTTTAATTTTTATAGTTGTCACCCCAAATGTGAATTGATTTAGTTCTTGTGATAAGAAGGTAAATGTTATATTAATTAATCAAGCTTTATTTTTCTATTTTCCCCAAGCCCGGTGAGGGTGCTAATCTCGACACGCGTGGAGTCCATTTTACACGCGTGTAGAAAAAGCAAGGAGGGGATTTTGAGTGATTTGAATATTTTTATATTTAGTCCTTGGTAGGATGTTCAAGTTGCGCCGTAAAAATTTGGGGGGACTGGTAACAATATGAAGCCGGAAATTGATTGGTTGACGTCAACATAACCTGAGTATCAGTCTCTCTTGAAAGAGAGCCTGATACAAATCATTGATTATTCTCCTCCGCCCCCTATTCATGTCACACGCCATAGCCAATAAAAATCACTTCCTGTTTTGTATTGCGTGTGTCTAAAGCCGATTTTCCACCAGGCGATTTTTTTCGTTTTTTTTCGCGCGAAGCGACTTTCTTTTGTTCGAATTCAATAGATTTTTGATTAGTTCCAGCTCAGAGCTCATGAGACAAAAAAAAAGTCGCTTCGCGCGAAAAAAGTCGCCTAGTGGAAAACCGGCTTAAGTGATCCAACATTCTCGAACCTCAAAAAATTCATCGCTAAAAATCATTTACTGTTGACGAGAATCTCTGGATGGGAATAAAGAAAATCACGTTTTGGATCAGTTAGTACATCTCTTTCGAAGGAACATTGAAGAAAACCTGAGGAAAAACTGTTTATTGTGAGTAAAATGGAAACTAAAAGAGGGCATTACGTTGAGGGATTTTGCTGTGTTTTGCTGAAGACGCCAATCTTTTAGGACGTGGTGTATATGTTTTCCATATTTTCTTGACCACTGTTATCTCTTTTTGAATGAAAATTTGCCGTTTGATTAATCAAAAACAGTCTATTTATACTGCCATATTTTTGTTTTCTCTTATTTCTGGTATTCAATCTCTTAAATAGTTTCGCTAATTTGTTTTCTGCGGTGTTTTTCGACGTGTTTTCTAGTGTTTGTGACTTTGACGTTTAATATTAACAACATACTCTTTTGATTATTGATATGAACTTTGTCAATTTTCGCCGCTGTTTTTTTCATATTTTTGACTGAAACCTTGCCTGTTACTTTTTCATGGCAATCTGATTGTACTGGTTTGTTTTTAGTTCTATTATACTTATAGTTTTCGAGCTATTATAAATTTTAATACGTTGGTTTTTCTGTCATTGTGAAACAGACAAGGACGCCATTTAAAATCTAAATTAAGATCACTTTGCCGGCAACGTCCATGTAAACAGAATATTATTTTACATTCATACAGAGCGTAAACTAAGTTTTCCTTCTTGTTCAACTTTGCAATTCATGTAGTTGAAACAATTAGCCACTTTAGTCTTTGTGATTATCGTTTGCTTTTGCCGTGTCTCGCTGAAAATGCCATGCAGTGAGTTGGACGGCGAGAACGTGACACATTTTTTTTTATCGTTTGTGTATTTTCGAATAAAGATTTGTTGTTGTTTTTTGCTTCATCTTGACAGTCCGATTTTACAGTACTACATTTACTTCGGTTCGATGACAGGTGCTATTGTAAGAACTGCATGAGACAGGGGGGGGGGGTGTTATAATATACTAGAAATACATAAATGCAACAACCCCTCGCCTGCTTTTATATGCTTTTTGAAATACACGCCACCCACCCCGCAAGTGAAGTGCTGCCTCAGGGACAAAAACCTTTAACCTACTCCACAGGCAAATATCTGCAGTCCATGACCAATGTGACACCCCTCTTGCCCCCTCCACCCAAGATTACCCACACCACCCAAGATTTCCCACTCCATCCAAGATTTCCCACTCCACCTGAGATTGCCCACCCCACCCGATATTGCCAACTCCACCCAAAATTGACCACTCCACCCAAGATTTCCCACTCCACCCAAGATTGCCCACTCCACCCGAGATTGCCCACTCCACCCGAGATTGCCCACTCCACCCGAGATTGCCCACTCCACCTGAGATTGTCCACTCCACCCAAGATTGCCGACTCCACCCAAGATTGCCCACTCCATCCAATTATTTCTCACCTCTTCACCATAAGAACCCGCAGAGTTGCCTGCGAAGAAGACTGGAAAGTCCAAAAATGTAATATTAATTACAACAGCCAGAGTATTTACACATCTCTTCTATATTTTTTAATTATAAGATTGAAAACAACAAGGGTTTTGACATGATATACACACAATTAAATAATCACACCTCTTGCACTGATGCTGTGGCAAAATTGCCATTGCAATTCCAAGTGCTTAATATGTTTGGACAAATCTAGAGCTTTAATAAAATTATACAGCAATGTACCGTTGAGCCCATCACATTATTTTGTAGAATTTGTATAAGTCAAAATACACACACGCAGATAGTAGCGTCTGATCAGAACGCCCCACCAATATACACCTAAAAATAGAAGAAAACAACTGAAATCTCCTAGAGGGAATCATTCCAAATGTGTTGTTTTGATATTGTATAGAAATTGATATCTTACCTCAACAAGATAAACTCTCTCCACCGAAATTGTAAGACAGTTCACAAGTGTGTTCAGAGGTTAGAGAACAAGAACGATTCATTGCCAATTTAGAAAATCCATCGCCGTCGTGGTACCCTGGTCCAAAAGGGCCTACGCCGCCCGCTCCCCCCCCCCCCCCGAAATGCTGAAAGCGGCGAGAGAACCTCTGGTCGAACTGGCCGTTTCTTTGATCGCTCAGAGCCAATGAAGTCGCTAGGGTCAGATCTTGACCCCATTTTCTGATTGGCTAAGAAAACTGTTAGGGTTTCGATCAAAAAAAATAATTACAACTACAAGTCAAAGGTGGAGGAGGCGTGAAGAAATATACTGCATCTTGTAAGGCGTTTGTAGCATCTTTATGTTAAAATCTCCGGAGCAAAATTGCAAAACAAAACCGTAAAGAACAAGAACTAACGAATACCGTTGCTGGTGCACATTTCCGGGTCGTACCTTGGTACACCGAGTTTGCAGTGCGTGAGAGGTATAAATATTATTTCAGTGCGTACGTAGACTAAACTATTATTTCTCTTACTCAAGAAATATTTCTACGTTGCCATACGGATTGGGCGATCGAGTATTATTAATCTGCCGCGGAACTATAGTTTATATATATACCAAGAACGTCGTTCAGCAAGCTTTTTCAATATTCTCTAGTGGGTTCGCCGTGACATCCAAGTATGACTTTTTTTTTAATTTGAATACAGTTGTTGCATAAATCAACTTGTTGTATCATTCTGTGATTGTAATTTATAAATCCTATCGCTAATTTTATTACGAATATAATGACGGCGTCATAATGCCAAAAGCAAGGCGGCGTGCATTTGTATTAACCACCAACGAATTGACAGCTGTTTATTTTTTTTTAACTCCTATTTTGACCTCATCCAGTCATCTCATGCATGCTAAAGAATAAAAATCCGTTGTTTATGAACACTCTAAAGAAGATAACGTGAACTAACACTGATTTGAAAAAACTTGCACGGAAAAATTAAAGAATATTTGGCGCGTACGTCACAAGCAAATTATTCACACGCATTGATTCAAAAGCAAACAACGTAAACAACTGATAATGGCGCTTTACTTGTGTCAATTTCTTTTACTTTCCCTGTATGATTTGGCTGCGGCGTATTTTCTCTCGTGTCATTACATGAAAAAGTTCAAAACGTCTGGTTATATATTTACCTCCCAAAGCCCCCAAACACAAATCTAGAATAATGCATATTATTTCTTTGTGAACGGGTGACATTTTTGCGTTGTAGTTGTACACATATAAAATTTGGTTTCGGTTTCGTTTTCGCAAGTTTTCTGAATAGCAGCGGTATAGAAGCTAAAGCGCCATGGGGAAAAAATTCTGCCCTATGGATAAGAATTTTCCTGTTATTGTGAGCTTGCAAGTGATTTTGAAACGATCAAACGAATAAATAATTTGATCACTGAAGCGGTCGGGCGAGTCATTCAGCGCACTAATAAATTGTCTTGTCTCGTGGGCTGTTGGTTTTTTCCCTTGCTCGACTGGTAAAACGGCCAAATTTCTAGACTTTTATAGTTTATTTCTCCTAATAAACAAAAATTTCTGTTAGTGGTGCAAAAAGTTTTACCCCCCCCCCCCCCCGGTCCATTTGATTAGATTACTGCAACATCAAAGTGAGATTAGTAGCGTCTTCGACCAGAGGTTCTCTCGCCGCTTTCAGCATTTTGGGGGGGGGGGAGTGGGCGGCGTAGGACCTCTGGGTACCGTCGTGGTGTTTACCACTTCAAACTTACATGCAATTTGTAAGAGCAAATCCTTCTGGCGTATGTGATGTAAGTTGTAGGAAGAAACTTCCTACGTCACAAAACCTCATTAATATGATCAACATCCCTCAATATTGCCTATCTCGATTCGTTGACGACTGTACATAGCTCGGCAGAGGCCTGGACATGAGACACAGGTAACCCATGTCAAGATTAGTATGCTGCCTTCGGCAGCAATTATGATGACTAAAATGAAAGTTGAACATATCAAAGGAAAACTTACAGATTTCATATTAAACTGGTTGTAAAAATACATTGTTTTTAGCCATTTAGAAGGTTTCCAAACAATTACTTTTATGTTTTGCAATGGGAGGATTAAAAGTTAACAGCTCAAAAACTACATTTATAATAGGAGATAAAAAGAACAGACAACCGATAAATTTCAGTCTGTATAATACAGGACAAAAGAAAATGGACAAACAAAGCCTATGAGTATTTATGATAAGTGCTTGCAATTAAGTCAATGAAAAACATCACGTCCACAGAAGCAAAGGGAAAGCACGAAAACGTGAAGCTGTATACTGCTTAATGGGTAAAGCAAAAACTTGAAAACAACATATTAAAGAACAAGGTATAAAACTGTATAAGATAGTTGCTAGATTATAAAGTTTACAGTAACTTACGAGTGTCTAAAAGGGTTTATATTTAAAACTCTTGCCGTTCTTGGCGTTTACAGAATATATTAATGAATAAATGCTGATTACAATCAGCAAAATAAATGAAAACAAATGCCTTACCGTTAACTTTAACATTATTTTGAGACCACTGAGTGACCTGTGACCACAAACACTACATTTCAGATCGAGTTTTTGTTTACCATACGTTTGGTTTCTTCAGGTTTTCTGGTTTCTCTTCAAGATATATTAAACCGGCTGTTTGTATCCTTCTTTTATTCGTTGTTCTGCTTCTTTCCGTTTAAAACGAAACCATTTGAAACTATTTTGTTTCGCAAAATATGGAAATAACTATAAGTTTGCCTCAAAGCTAGTCACCAGTGCCCAATTATTCTTACCGCGTGACACCCTACGACGTATCTGCGCAAACCCACCACTGTGAGAATCATGTCAAGATCTTGTGCGATCTTGGAAAATCTTGTAAGATCTTAAGAAAAATCTTATAAGATTTTTACACGTAGATCTTATAAGATTTTATCGAGATCTTATAAGATAATTAAAGATCAGAGAAAGTACACGTTCAATTCTCTGACCAAAATAATTTATCATGACTAACAAAAACTGTGGTAGATCGCAGTCAAAAGTTTACTATAAGTCACGTTAAAAATACTTACCAGTTTTATCAGCAATATCCCCTATCTGCGAAATGTTTTAGTGCAAAGCTTTGTCGGAAATATAGAATTTAATGGCTAACTGAAGATATATCCCAATACAGCTGTTGAGCCGGACACCGCGGGTCTAAAGTATACCCCTGAATCGCCTGTAGGTAAGGTTTGTGCCATTTTGGAAACTTATACCGTTAGATGGAGCGTTAATTCTGTACAACAAATGTGAATTAAAAAAATCGTAGAATAGCAACGGAGAAAAATCTATTTGAACTGAGATGAGCGCCAAATATCAAATGTCAATTATCGGGTCAAACGCAATCATATTTAAAGTATCCCTGAATCGTCTGTAGGTTTGTGCCATTCACGAAACTGTCTTCTACAGTGAGATAGAGCGTTAAATACTCTACAACACATGTTGAAAAATCATAGTGTTTTAGTCAAAAACTTTGTCGGAAATATAGAATTTAACGGCTAACAGCCGTATTGGGATATATCTTCATTGCAGTTGAGCCGCCCGCGGATACCGCGTTTTTAAAGTATACCCCTGAATCGTCTGTAGGTTTGTGCCATTCACGAACTCAACAGTTATATAGAGCGTTAAATTCTGTACAACATATGTGAATTAGAAAACATGGTATAGAATAGCAACGGAGAAAAGGCTATTTGAACTGACGTGAGCGCAAATATCAAATATCAAATTGCATTATTACGCTATTTACTTGACATACGGTCAAACCACGTCATATTTAAAGTAAATCCCTGAATCGTTTGTATATTTGTGCCATTTGGGAAACTTGCACGGTTAGATAGAGCGTAAAATTCTGTACAACGTATGTGAATTAGAAAAAATCGTATAGAATAGCAACGGAGAAAAATCTATGCGCAAATATCAAATTGCATTATTATGCTAACACTTGGCGTACGGTCAGACGCAATCATTTTAAAGTATTCCCGAATCGTCTGTAGGTTTGTACCATTCACGAAATTCGTACAGTTAGATATAACGTTAAATTATGTACAAGATATGTGAATTTGAAAAAATCGTATAGCATAGAACCCTGAAAATCGTAGTATTTTAATCCAAAACTTTGTCGCTTCGAAGGACTTCGTGATATGGCGGACGAAATATTGTTACAGCACAGCACACACTACAGGTCAGTGGTTACCCAAAAAAGCTAACATACATACATACATACATACATACATACATACATACATACATACACACACACATACATACATACATACATACATACATACATACATACATACATACATACATACATACATACATACATACATACATACATACATACATACATACATACATACATACATACATACATACATACACACACAACACGATAGCAATATATCTGCTGCGCAGATACAATAAACCATTTCCAGATTTTGTCTCCCTTGCTTTTTCTACACGCGTGTAAAGTGGACTCCACGCATGTCGAGATTAGTACCCTCACCCGGGCTCCGGGCCTTCGGCCCTACGCCCGGGCTCGGGGATTAAGAAAAACTAATTGGATGCTTATTTGAAGAAAATTATGTATTAAAAGCGGGCGAGGGGTTGTTGCGTTCATGTATTTCTAGTCTATCTTTATGTCAAGTATCATATGAGCATCATATCCGTAACTTTAGAAGCAATTTTTCGTAAAAATTAAGTTGATGACATCACTGTATGATGTAATTGTTCGCCATCTTCGATTCCGCCATATTGGATTTGTGACGTCATCCCCGAGCCGGGCGGAGGGCCGAAGGCCCGGAGCCCGGTGAGGGTGCTAATCTCGACATGCGTGGAGTCCATTTTACACGCGTGGAGAAAAAGCGAGGGAGACGTAATCTCGGAAATAGTTTATTTATTTATTTATATATATATATATATATATATATATATATGTTTGGTACGGTGTCACGCGGTAAGAATTGTTGGACACTGGTGACTAGCGATGCAGAAAACTAAATCTGTCAGTATTATTTTTGCTTTCGTTTATTACGAAATGGAGCGTGCTCTACTTAAATTAAAAGAGAACAACGAAGAAAAGGATACAAACAGCCGGTTTAATATATCTTGAAGCGAACCGAGAGGACCTGAAGAAACCAAACGCCGTATGGTAAACAAAACCTAGATCTGAATTGCAGTGTTTGTCGTCACTCAGTGGTCTCAAAATCTTTCAAGTTTTTACCGTAGGGGATTTGTATTTTGTCCTTTTGTCCTAAAACAATATACAGCTTCACGTTTTCGTGCTTTCCCTTTGCTCGTCCAAATTAACCATAAGTCAGCTTAACTAAAGCTAACTTAAAACACTTAGGCTCATATCACGCTTATATTAACCGTGGTGGACGTGGGCTTTGTCGGATTTCTTGGCTGTGATTCCAAATTTTCGACTGAAACGTTGTCTGTTTAATATTTCTTTCTGGAATCCGATTCTACTGAATTGTTTTTACCTCAGACTCTATTATAAATGTAATTTTTGAGCTGTCAACTTTTAATTCTGCCTTCGCAAAATGTACATGCATAGAGAAGCCATTTAAAGGCTTGCTAGAAATGATCCCTTTTGAAACTTCCTAAAAACAATATACTTTTTACAACCAGAATTTAATAATGAAATCTAAGTTTTGCTTTGATATGTCCAACTTTCATTAAATGATTTAAATCAGTTTTGTCATCCTATTGACCTATCCATAAATTCTATAATTTAATATCCCAAGGATTTAATATCATTTGTTTTTATATTTGTTTGTTTTTATATTGGCTGTATAATCAGGAGTGCTTATTTTTCATCAGGGGGGTGGGTGGAGGGTGTTTCAAAAAAGCATGTAAACCCCATTCTCCGCGTGCTCAACCTCGTCCCCTCGAGAGACAGACTTGATCCAAGTCTAGCGGGCGAGGGGTTGTTGCGTTCGCGTATTTCTAGTTAGATGAAGTTAAACAACACAAAATTCATTGAATTATATTAAAGGTGCCGTCCAGTCCGTTCTGCGCATGATCCGAATCTTTGTTTATTTATGAGGAATATCAAACATGACATTCATAGATAATTACATGAAGCACTCACCTCAGTGTAAACCGTTACGAACAACATGGCAGAAAACCAAGCGATTCGGCGAGGATATTTCTTCGAATTTCTTCTATTTCTTCTGAAAATGTTTTGTTTAGGGTACAAGTAATGAAGAGGAAGCAAGAAAACCTTACAATCTTGAATTAGGTATCAGTATATTTTTTTCTAAATAGAAATGTGAACATTAGTTTCGTACATGCGCAGAACGGACTAGAGAGCACAAAATTTGAATACAGCCTTTAAATTCGCCGGGGGCAGATTCGCCCCCCCCCCCCCCCCCCCCGTCCCCCAGTCTTAACCTGTGTCTGGCGGCCATATTGTCATGTTGGCACATTTTTAAAAGGCATAATCAGAGATGAATGTATAGTTTAAATTATAATATGTAGGTGAGTGTGGTTGACTCACTGATCTTCTGATGTTAGGTTTATAAATTTGACAACACAGTATTAAATAGCAAGCTTCTACAGCACTGTAATTATCAAAAATTCTCGTGTGAGGAAGAGATGGCTTTTGAAGACTGTCATGAACAAAGAGTACTTCGAGTTGACCAGGTAAGCATTAATTGTTGATTGAAAAGATCTTGTAGTTTACAAGGTGACTAGTTTAATGCTGGTTTTAGTATTATCAAAGTAATTATAAGCAATGTGCAAATTTGTATTACATGTAATTAGCTTTTTTCTTGGGAAGTCTGAACTTTGGACTATAACCAAAGTAGGCAAAGAGAACATGCTGATATATATATATTAAAAGCAGCAGATTAAGTTATAATATTATATGGCTGTGTCACTTGAGCAGTCAGTCTATGTGACTTTTCTTCAATTTGGTTGGTTCCTGAGTGGCCTTTACAAACCAGTGAAGACCGGTCATTACAGAATTTGAAAAACAAAATTAGAAAATTAAGCAAGATCAAGCTAAGGGTGTGTTTATATGGAGGTGAGCCAGCCCAGGTACCTGGGCTAGCCGCTTTGCTGAGACCTCGCGTATGCTATTATTTCTTGTTAATGTTCATCTTGTTTATATGAGAGCTGAGCCAGCCCACCTAGCCGAGATCTCACTTTCTGGGACCAAGATCTCAGTTACCCAGGCTGGGTTTTTCCCATGTAAACATGATTGACTGGGCTAGCTCACCTTCCTGGGCTGGCAATAAAGTAATAATAATACATTTTTATACCATGTTAAAAATACTAAAGGGGGTCTACAGTCCGTTCTGTGCATGACCAGTGTGGAGTCCCCAAAACATGACATTTGTAGATAATTACATGAAGTACTCCGCTCAATGTAAACCATTGGGAGCAACATGGCAGAAAACCAGGCAATTCGGTGAAGATTTCTCTTCAGATTTCTTCTACATGCATGTATTTCTTTCAAAAATGTTTTATTTTGGGTATAAGTGATGAACAGGAAGCAAGAAGAGCTTACAATCTTGAATAAGGCCAAAAAAAAAGTATTCTGTTTCTGGTCAGGGCACATGCCCAAAATAGATATGGTGATGCAGGGTGTTTTTTTTTGTTTTTTGGGGTTTTTTTTTGGGGGGGGGGGGTGTCTTTTTACCCGAGGCAAACCTTCATTGAACAGACATCTGAAACATGTTGAGTATTCTTATAATGGTACATGTATACTGAACATGTAGCATGAACACATGATTGAAATCAGTGCATTTTTTAAGGATTTTTCCGTGGTGGGGCAAAGGTGCAAAAGGGCCCATTGCCTGTTGACTCCTGAGGCTGAGTGTAACTGTGTGTAAGTGTTTTGCCAATTCAGCATTGCAAATAGCTGCTAATCTGTTATACCACCAACCAAATTCTTATATTATACTAACCACTGTACTAAGAAATACAAATGGTACTTCATGCTTGTAAATCACAAACACCCAGATTCCTGATTTTTTTGAATAAGATGTAGGTAATTGGACAAACACTGGGGTTATATAATGTAGATGAATATAAATTTGCATAGTATGCGGTATATGGCCTTAGGCCAAAAAGCGCATCTCGCTGTGTTTGTTGTTAGCTTGCAGAGGCAACGAGGTTTGAAGGTGCAGTGTAGATTTGATACGGGAGTATGTTGAATACAATATAAGAAAGAAGTAAAGATACGTAAGTAATATTCATGGTTGTAAGTGATAGTTTATAAATGTTCGTTATTACATCATTGGTTTTCTATAGTGGATGTAGCCTGGTACCCTGGCCCAATCAAAGAATATGGGCCAGGTAACCACTAAATACTTCTGCTTTCCTATTGGTTGAAATTTCACGCGTTTTTATTGGCTATGAGTAAAACTGCAATCGTCATAAGTGGATTTAGCCCTGATGATGCAAGAATGAGATTAGTGGTTACCTGGCCCATATTTCTTTTGAAATTGGGTCAGGGTACCAGGCTATAGTGGATGATGTATGGTGTCGTTAGGGGTTAGTTGTGGTGACCCAGGATCCCTGTAGAAAGAATTTGTGGGGATGGGTGTAGGATAGAACAATTTGAGTCAACTTTGTCTCAGTTGATGTACTGTATTCTGTGTTGTAGTTATTGAGTATTGTTTGTTACATTGCATTTTATGATTTTACACTATTAAAAACTTATATTTTTCAACTTCAGAACTTGTGGTCAGAGCCTCAAACGGCCCAGGGCACTGGGGCAGCAGGCCTATTTTTTTTCCTTCAGTGGTGGGGCAGTGACAAGGGCCCACTGGGGCAAATGCCCCACCAGTATATGGTATTAAAAAATGCCATGAATTTGAAATATGAAGCCTTCAATCTGTGCCCACAAACATACCAGCAGTGTTTATAGGACATATTGGTTGAGAATAGACCTATCAAATATTTAATATCCGCTGGTATCATTTGTAGTCAATTAATATTAATAATGCTAAAAAAAAGTATCGACGCACAAGAAAAAAGATGATGCACACTGACCAGAAACAGAAGACTTTTTTTTTTGGCCTATGTATCAGTATTTTTTTGGTAAATAAAGATGTAAACATTATTTGCCCACATGCACAGAACGGACTGTAAACCTCCTTTAAATAATAATAATATTAATAATAATTTATTTTACCATGTTCTGCCTATAAGCTACTAAAGCTCGTTCAAAATTCAATAGACCACTTTCATAAAGGCCATATGCATCTAAATGTGCCTTTTTGACCTTGTTATGAAGCAAAGACTCTTTTGAATTACAGACACACAAACGAGGCAAGAAGGACTTACAGTACAATGTACATGTATTATGATGCACATAATTAAGAGAATATTCAAATTAATCACTATTATGAAAGTGGTCTATTGTGTCAGAGAGACTTTAAAAAAAAAGAATTTACATAATATACATGTTTAGGTAAAAGACATGTATTATTACAGGTATTAAAATAAAGAGGTACGTAGTCAAAGTTACATGTAATGTGATGTAATAGGGGCAGTACCAGGATTTGAGGTAGTCAAAGGTACAGTAGGTTCACATTTTTGAGTAGGCCCATGTCTGAGAAAGGGGCACAGTTACATATATGAGTTGGGCCAACCCTGCATTATATAAAGGAAAAGTGGAACCCTGATCCACGTGAGGTTTGGCAAGGTTTTTTAATTTAACGAGCTCACTTTCACGTTTTTAGACACTATTATTAATTATTATTAAGATAATTGATCCATGTACAAAAAATCAGAAAGATGCTCCAGTTATAGATACAAGTAACAAGTTCACTACTTCCCTTCTGAACCAGTGTATGCATGCAGCATACATGCAATACATGCAGTGCATGCATCCTGCATGTATGCATGCAAATTGGCACTTCATGCATGCAATGCATGCATGAAGTGCATGCATGCATCAGGTTATACATGCATCTATTGCATGCATGCAATTTTGCATGCATGCATGCATACAAAATTGCAGTGCATGCATACATACATGCAAGATGCATGCAAATTGGCACTTCATGCATGCATTGCATGCATGCAGTGCATGCATGCTTCAGGTTATGTTTGCATCTATTGCATGCTCTCTCCTCCGCAGAGGCTTTGCGTGGATAATGAGGTCTAACATGAAGTAGCTACGTGCTACGAGGGAAAACCGCTAGTGGAAGAAACGTGGGTGTAAGGTCAGAGGCGTGCGGTGAACCCTGGGAAGACGGAAAACGAGAAAAGAAGCCTCTGCCAGATAATGTGCCGTTCTCTGGACAAATCCGCGGTTCTCTGGTCATGGCAGACAGCGACGATAGTTTGCACGAAGTACATTGTTTTCTTCAAGATCTAAGGCTAGAATGTACTTCTGGATGTTATTCTGAATTTTTCTATGGAATCACCTGCCGAACGGGTCGAAAAATTCGAAACGCTGCCAGACTGAGCAAGCTTTCCACTCCTGATTAAGTATTAACTTGATAAACAAAGCCGACGAACAGCGCTAGAAATATTCTCGGTGCTAACTTTCTACGACATAATGGTAAGATCTATGTTTACAACAGTTCGTCCTTTGAGATGAATGATAAACTTTCTCATGTAGCGTTTGTTTTATACTTTTATTTGCATAAATTCAAAACCGGGAAATCCTGTCCTTGTGTTGCAGTAACATTGTCGAGTTGAGAAGTATCAGCGATTTAAATGTGTCTTTTGTCCACAGTTTAGTGATTTCCGACTTTTGCTTAGTAGATTTGTTGATTATATAATGAAATCCCGAGTCTGGCGCCTAGTCCATCACGGAATTTGGGCGCCATATTGACATCATTATCTGGCAGAGGCTCATTTTCTTTCCCTCTTCCCATCATTCCCCGCGCGTCTTCCCTCACCCGCACGCCTGCCCCTCCGAGCCTCTGCGGAGGAGAGAGTATTGCATGCATGAAAAATTGCAGTGCATACATGCAAGATGCATGCAAATTGGTACTTCATGTTTGCAGTGCATGCATGCATCAGTTTTTGCATGCAATTTACACAGTGAGTGCAAGTACATGTTTTCAATTGACAATTAATTTAATTGGCAACGTAATTACTAATACAGTAATTTACTAGTACAGCAGACTTTAAGCTGTTCTATTTTTTAAAGTTTTCTGTATTTTTCACCTATCTATAAAAAAATAGTAAAAGTCTGACAGTTCTGAAATATATATATATATATATATATATATATATATATATAATTATCGCGTCTAATAAGAGACGCGATAATCACCTGATGAGTGTGGCAAGCTCCGCTTGTCATACGAAACAAATTTGTCGTGATTAAAGTTTTAAATGAAGTAACCTAAGTGTGCCTATTTTACTATTTCGCTCTACTTCGGTATTGAGCACTTTTTTCATATGTATTTAACCGACCTACTTCTATATATATATATATATATATATATACTATTGTAAAAGGACTATAATATATATATATATAGGGATTTATGGTGAAGGAAAATTCGAGTGTATATTATTCTAATGTGTATATTTTTTCTTCACCATAAATCCCTAGAACATGCTATGTAATCGAGTGAAATGCCCAATATTACTTCTAATAAACCCAATTCTCTCCTGGCATTACCACCTTAATATATACAGAACTCGCGATCAAGCTCTCGGCAACGGCCTCCGTGGCTCAGTGGTCAGAGCATTGCACTAGAATCGCAAGGTCGTGGGTTCAATTCCTGCCGGATGGCCTGTGTAGTTGCATTTTTCGCAACTGGTCCCGGTTTGGTCTTATAATGTGTATATTCTACACTCGAATTTTCCTTCACCATAAATCCCTAGAACATGCTATGTAATCGAGTGAAATGCCCAATATTACTTCTGTAATATATATATATATATATATATATATATACTATTGTAAAAGGACTATAATATATATATAGGGATTTATGGTGAAGGAAAATTCGAGTGTATATTATTCTAATGTGTATATTCTACCCTCGAATTTTCCTTCACCATAAATCCCTAGAACATGCTATGTAATCGAGTGAAATGCCCAATATTACTTCTAATAAACCCAATTCTCTCCTGGCATTACCACCTTAATATATACAGAACTCGCGATCAAGCTCTCGGCAACGGCCTCTGTGGCTCAGTGGTCAGAGCATTGCACTAGAATCGCAAGGTCGTGGGTTCAATTCCTGCCGGATGGCCTGTGTAGTTGCATTTTTCGCAACTGGTCCCGGTTTGGTCTTATAATGTGTATATTCTGCACTCGAATTTTCCTTCACCATAAATCCCTAGAACATGCTATGTAATCGAGTGAAATGCCCAATATTACTTCTATAATATATATATATATATATATATATATATATATATATATATATATATATATATATATATATATATATATATTATAGTCCTTTTACAATAGTATCATCACACTGATGGCGTCCACTTCTTATTTCAATAGTTACTTGCCCAATTGCCCTGTTGACTTGCAAGCCATCAAAAGTCTTAGGAAAGATACGATGCAGAAAATCTAAAATTAAGATAACCAGAATTGAGCTTTAAATAAATGAAAAATTATGCTACTTACTTAATTCAATATAAAAACATCAGTGATCTTAGTGGTCACTCTTTCTGGAAAACCAGATAATAAAGGCTAAAGCTATTACACCACTTTCATAATCTGGCAACTAATTTGGATAATCTTTATATTGAAATATATATAGTAGAACAAAAATTGTATAAATATAAAACCAACTCATGAGAAATGCTTATAACCCGTACCCGTTACCTTCTGTTCGTTGTTATTACCTTTTTTTGTTTTCTTTTCTGTTGGAATGTTGGTTTCATCATTTCTCGTAGTCGTGTCAAGAAATTTTGCAATTTATATGTGCGCACTCACTGCAGGTAGTCTTGCCGGTCGGTACACAGTTGTTCACTGAGTTTACAATATGACCGATTCATCAGATGCAAGTTGCTCCGACGAAGACCTGAGTAAAGTCGAGGTTGCTGCATCGGGGAACAAGCGAAAAAGGCGGGTGCTAAATTCCCTTAGCCTATATGTGACGAAAGATAAAATTTCGCGCGCTTTCGAATAATATCGTACTGTGATTGGTTGAGAACTGATGACTTGTAATAAAAATGCCCACGGTCGGCGCGCCCCCCCTAAAAATATTAAAAATAAATGAAAGCCGGTCAAGTGTCTCAAGTCTGTCTGTATGTCAGTCTACCCTGGCAGAGTGTACGATCACAGTTTTTCTGCAGCTCCTTGACCCTTGTCTCTAAAGTCGTGCATAAATATGAAAAAATAATGCCTCCAAAACGTAAATCGTATAAACAATGGCAAAGAGATTCTACGGTCCCAATTCCAAAACGAACACTAGCACGCCTAAAAAAAAAGCAGATGGAGTTTTGGATAGGGTTAGGTTAAAACGCGGATACGGACGGACGGACGGACGGACGGACGGTTATGAGGGTAAAACGCGGATATGAGGGTAAAACGCGGATATGAGGGTAAAACGCGGATATGAGGGTAAAACGCGGATATGAGGGTAAAACGTGGATATGAGGGTAGTTTTTTTAAAATGTAAAATAAAAGTAAAAGTAAATCCTAAGGTCAGGTATTTGGATCCTGGCTGTGACTTACCATCCTTGGTGTATTGTGTTGGTGAGTAGTGGTGGAAAATGGTTGATAGTTTGAGGTTTAAGGTGTTAGGGATTGAGATGATGGAGGTTGGGGTTAAGAGGGTTATGTTTAGAGTTAAAGTTATGTGTTAGAAGTGGATTTTAAGTTATGGGTTGGGGGTGGGGGGTTAGTATTATAATTTATTTTTATTTTTAAATTTAATTATAACTTATTTTAATTTGTGAAATAAACTTGGGCTGATAATTGTGAATAAGGTCAAGGTTAGGGTTGGGTTTAGGGTTAGGGTTAGGTTTTATGAGGTGGATTTTAGGTTTTAAACTTCATAGGGTGGGGTGCGGGGGGGGGGGGGGGGGGGTATTAGTATTATAATTTATTTTAATTTTTTATTTTAATTTATTTTAATTTTTAAATTAAATCCTTATGGAGAGGTCAAGTATGTTTTTGTTGTGGTAGGGAGTCCAAATATGGAAATCCACTGGGTTACATGTAGGGTTTGATTTTATGAAGTGGTTTTAAGTTTGTTTTTTGTGGGGGTGGGGGGTGGGGGGGGGGGGGTTAGTGTTACAATTTATTTTTAATTTTAATTATAATTTATTTTTAATGTCTAAAGTAAATCTCTTCTGAAGAGGTAAATTCTGTTTCTGTTGTAGTAAGGAGTTCAGAATTGGGGATGCTCTGACTTGTGTTTCCTTGAGATTGGAGTACGTAGATCGACTCTGATGTATAGTAGAATTTAGCACCGGTGGCGATGAGTTCCAATGATATGAGTTTGTTGAGTGATTCGTAGAGATTTGTGAGAGTTTCCGTATCAAGGGAGAAAATCTGGGGGAGCAATTGCATAACCCGGGTGCGGAAAAAGAGAAATGCCACGGACGAGATAAATGCCTAAGTCCGCTATCTCGACCGAGTCCCTGTTCTGAAAAAAACATCCTAGTTTTGAAAAAAAAAACAAGGAGCCATGTTATCGTCAGGTTCCAAGCATGGCCGGGAAGGCACGTTTCTAACCCGCTAGCAGGTCCTGGAACGACGTGCCCGCATATGATAAAAGGAGGAGGGCCGTGAAGGAAGGCCCAAAGATGGTGGGTATAGAATGGCGAGAAAACGCGAATGTGGAGATGAAAATCGTCGGTGCGGAGGTGGCTAATATTCCGAAGTATTAGATGTAAATTTTTTTGGTAGAAGTTGTGGCCGCTGTTCAATGTGAAATATGTTCTAGCGCACAGAGGTATTCGCTTGCAAATCTGCTACAGTAGTCACTCGCAGGAAAGGTTTACGCCACGTCAAATCGAACTGATATTTTGATTTTAGTATGGTTCGAGGCGCGTATATGTGATCATAAAGTCTCGCGAGTAGAGAAAGGGCTGGGAATCGAAGCGCCATGCGTCTTTTGTGCTAGCTTTTGTTAAAATTTTAACGAACATCATGCGATGCAAAACAGAAATAGTTTCGCTCTACTTAAATTTATCACAGGGGTTCCCAAACGAAGGTCGTGCAGAAGTCCTTTTTTATTCTAAGTAATATTGGGCATTTCACTCGATTACATAGCATATTCTAAGGATTTATTGTGAACGAAAATTCGAGTGTAGAATATATACATTTTAAGACCAAACCGGGACCAGTTGCGAAAAATGCAACTACACAGGCCTTCCGAATTGAACTGAACCCACGACCTTGCGATTCTAGTGCAATGCTCCGACCACTGAGCCACGGAGGGTCTTAAAATGTATATATTCTACACTCGAATTTTCCTTCACCCAAAATCCTTAGAATATGCTTTTTTATTCGACCCGCATTTTTAATCTTACCTGCAGTAATATTATGCTTGCGGGAATTTCTGATTAGAACTAATCATACCCGGTTTGACGTCAACGGCAAACATGATATTACCAAGGAATAACATAAAAAGAGGTGATTAGCTATTAAACGTCCTATTGGATTGCGTCGTTTAGTAAAATTTCCTCAGGCCTTCGGACCCTCATTGAGCGGGACGTTTAATTGAGAGAAATTTATTAACATAATTAAAAGCTGAGATAAATTATTTTCAGTAAGCTGAGCAGAATCCACCCACTTTATTTAGTACTTTTAACAAAAAATAAATAAAACAGACGTTCGTCGATCTGAAACCTCAGAAAACATTTCTGAGCCCAGGCAAGGATCGAACATACAACCTTCTAATGACCGTCTGCATATCGTATGATAAATTACACGCGCATTAATACACGCGCCCATGCATGAATCGAGGCTTATCTCTAACTATGAAAGGCCCTAACTATAGATTTTTGCCAAAAGATATCGCAATTTGTATTTGCCAATTTATACTATCTACTGTGTACCTACCTCTATCAACACGAGCAGTTCTCGACGTTAAAATTTGGTTGGTATGAATGTCCTTTGGACGGCTTTCACCGAAGTCAGTCAGTTTACAAACCACCGGCTTGATTGAAATCATCACGTCTACTTTCTCTTGGTCTTTTATATGGCGGTAATGGTGATTGGATACTAAAACATTTGCTGGTTTCAGATCTCGATGTGCCAGATCGTTATCATGCAGATATTGCAAACCAGACGCAACATCTATAAATGCAGCATGAATAAATACCGCGCTACTCAGACCATCACAATTAGACTGTTCGCACACTCCAAGGAAGTCTGCAAGACTATTCACTTGAATATTACGCCCAATCGGACTAAAGTCAAAATACACATATTCCAAAAGCAAAGCAAATTGGTCGATACAGATTCCGTGCAATTCAACAATATTACTGTGCCGTAGATTTTGAAGTAATCGTGCTTCTTTTACCAGAGACCTCTTTGTTTCATCGTCGGAACCTAATAGTTTTTTCACAACGATCTTTTTCCTTTGAATGGGAAGCAAGGCTGTAAAAATGACTGCAAATCCTCCTTGGCCAATTTCTTCCTTGTCCACGAGACTTCTGTAGGAAAACTGCGGCAGTCCTTCAACATTCACGATCGGTCTAACAACCTCATGTATTGACCCAACTTTGCCAAAACAGGACATTCTGCTAGCCCGATTTTTGTATTTACATTGTAATAACTGTGATTTAAGAACACAGAGAGAACTTGTGGCTAGCCCATGGCAAGGCAAGCTAATGAATCGCAAAGGCGTCAGCTTGCCTTTTTTACCAAAGCCGAGTCGTCACAATGAATCGTCGCAGGTATTTTTTTGCTGTCATTTCCGGATAGGTTTTTGTTGCGGCATGGAATAGTGTGAAATGGCTCAACCATAACAGCTACGCCGACGTCAAACTTTTTAACATCTTAACGCGGCATTGAAAGGTATCTGGAATAGTGTGAAATGGCTCAACCATAACAGGTACGCCGACGTCAAACTTTTTAACGTTTTAACGCGGCATTGAAAGGTATCTGGAATAGTGTGAAATGGCTCAACCACAACAGGTACGCCGACGTCAAACTTTTTAACGTTTTAACGCAGCATGGAAAGGTATCTGGAATAGTGTGAAATGGCTCAACCATAACAGGTACACCGACGTCAAACTTTTTAACGTTTACCTGACGCACCAACCGACAAGCTTCACTGTCAGTTTCATTTCATTTCAAAGCAATAAAAGTGTTTTTAAAAACTCGCCAGTGGTGTATCCCAAACTGTTGAATCGAACATGGTGATTGAGAAAAGTCTTTTTTCTTAATATATCTTGTATATAGTGCATGTCTTGATCGTTGTATCAAAAGATAACCCCTCTCCTCGTGCAATTGTTCAAACAAATTAATTTGTTACATGACTCGTGTGACAACTCACTAAGCCGGAATATGCACTAATTTGCTATGCCCTGCGTCGTTACTATTTATAAATACTTTAAATAAATACTTTGCCCTCATATCCGCGTTTTACCCTCATATCCGCGTTTTACCCTCATATCCGTCCGTCCGTCCGTCCGTCCGTCCGTCCGTACGTATCCGCGTTTTAACCTAACCCGTTTTGGATATCAGTATTAATACTGCGCCAACAACTGACGAACGACGAACTGGTGATGGTAGCGACTCCGATAATATTAATGAGATCGATGAAAATAACTTCGTACTAGAATCAAACGGTCACACAGATGTCGATGAAACGATGATTTTCCTGCGAACGAAAACAATTCCTGTGGAGGCTTTGACACCGAAATGTTAATTGTCGAACACGCAGATTTTGACGCGGACGAATATTCGGATCACAGCAGGTACAGTGACGGTGATTCGGATCGCGATTTTATTTGTGAATCGGAAAGTTATTCTCTGACTCAGCATCCGAAGACGAGGAAGAAATTCAGTTTAACGACGTAATTTATCCTGGTGCTTCTATCACAGTCAAGGACAGTATTTTAAGTATAATGAAATACGCAATACGTCACAAAACGACATATTCGGCGTTAAGTGATCTGTTGGGTCTGGCGTCGCTTCATCTTCCAGACTGCAGCAACAAAGAACATTTGAGGTCACTGTATTTTCTTAAGAAAGCGTTTTCTTCCCAAACCCGCGAAGACGACTCAATTAATTTAAATGAATACTGCCCAGATTGTTACGCTCCTATTGGAGATGAAGCAAATTGTGAGTTTTGCGGAAGAACAAGAAGTAGACGGCCGGCCAACCTCAATAAAAGTGCCTGGAAGACACCTTTGATGGCATTTCGTGTTACAAGCAGGCAACCACCACAGAAATGTAGCTTAGACTTCGACAAAGACGACTAGGCCGGTTGCCATCCGAGTTTCGGCGTTTTTATGTGAAAATTTTGAGGTTTTCTACAGCTATTTCACGCGCTACGAGCTGGATTGAAAAATTCCAAGTTCGGTTTCCCTAGCAACAGTTTCGTTCGGGTACTTTCTTGTGATTGGCCAGGTTATAATTACATAGCCAATGAGAACACGCGAATGGCAAAACAAGCCTCCGGCACATTGATACCGGCGCATTTCATGCAAATTATATTCGATCTGAATATTCAACTCTTAACTTTTTACAAAACGACAACAACTGAAAGTTTGTATAAGATTGTAGATATATTCAAGCGTTTATTGTTATAATATATTATTACAATATCGTAAGTTATATTTGCTATTTTATTGTTGAAGTGGGTGTTGACAGGTTGCAAATGAATGAAGCTTGTTTGCAGAGAATTTGTGATTCATTTCTTCAATTGTGTTTGGCAACAGAAGACGATTTGGTGTGAATATTTCAGCAGCAATTAAGTTGCTATTTGAAATAGAGACGAGAGAGTGAGGTTTCAGCCATGGGATTTTCTTCTCAAGTCTTTGGAAGCAAAGATCTGGGCATCTGGCACACCAAACCAAACTTTTGACAGCAGTGTTACTTTCAACACTTGGCTATGCTATACAGACAGACAGGAATCTCTAATTTCATGGACTATCTGAATAACTAACTCTGGCTTTCAACCAAAACACTGGGGAAAATTGGCCAAATGTCTGGAAGAGAACATGAATCTCGGTTGTTGTTCAAAATATGGTCGCTGTGAAAAGTCGTCTGCTGCCAAATACATCTGGGCAAGGGACCACAAAATATTTGGAAAGAAGCTTCTCTCATCTGTACTGAAGATAACTACTTCTCTGTTTGGATTAGGAAATCAACAAGAATTCATAAGCATCAAACTATTTCTCAAGAGGCCAACCTCTCAACGATACTAGGACAGCACTTTTCAAAATAATTATAAGCTTATACCATAGCGAACACAAATACGGTAAACTAATATTGTTAAACGAAATCGGAATAAATATAAAACTTAAGACAGTACGCACATTTACCAGGTCCAAGGTTAATACTTATGTTTAAGTGGTAAGTCATAACGAACAACAACTCATTTTGGTTCGCTAGCTCTGACGCTGATGATGTTCAAGTTCAGAGCAACACGGGACGACTGCGCTTTGCTTTAAAAGGAAATATATTATGGTTGCATGTATCTGCAATTACTAAAACCAACTGCAGCCCTCAATATAAAGGACTTTACCGTAGCTACCAGATCCAAAACAATTAAAAAACTTTACAAGTTTACCTTCTTGTCGCCTTTCTTCGAGGTGTTGTGTTCAAATTTAGGTGTATCAATGCCATGTTTCTTGTTTGTTTGTCATTGTGGCTAATGCGAATTATGACATCCGAAACTTTACGCGCGCGGATTGGATGATCGAAAACATTAGCCAATCATCGTAAAACATTAGGACTCATTTCATTGCTCCACCAAAAACCCATCTGTCGTCAAAGCGGAACTTCAAAGCCGTAGTGTGCTTTCAAAAAACTCCAAATTTTTATATTGAAATCCCGAATTACGGATGGCAACCCCCCAAACCTTCAAAGTAAACACTATTCGATGCGATCTAGCGTGGTTGCCTGCTTGTAACAAAGAATGCCATCAACAGCAATATTTTGGATCCTTGGCCGGCCGTCTAAAGCAAGAGAGAGAAAAAATATTTTTTATCCTTGGATATCGGAGAACAAATCAAGAGCACGTTTCAAGGTAAAACATATTTTTATGCATATATTTTAAGACTGATATACTGTCTTAAATAGAGTGTTTAATATCTTGGAAGATGGAGCGAGATTCATTTTCCAAATATTAAATTTGATTAGAAAGTTTTCAAAACACGCGGGGATCCGATAATTTTGGGCATCCGATTAATTTCGTTTGCGCGGTAAACTATTAACATTTGACAAAAATGTTATGCACGGGTTTAATACCCCCGGGATTCACCTCAAGGAACTGCTATTTGGGGAAGGTGGAAAACTTTGTTATTTATGATTTGTCAGCTGTCGAGTAAAGATATGCAAGAGAAACTCAGAATTTTAATTTTATATGTGGGCAGTTTTTATAATTTGGCGAAAATTGCGCGGGCGTGTGTGCCAATTAAGGTTTTCAAGTGCGCGGGCAAGTGCAACCCTCGTACCCAGGTTCTTATCTCCGCTGGGTACGAAGTTGGGGCAAGTGCAGAAACTACCAATGCCAAGCAAAATACCAAGAGTATTTTCGCGACAACAAGGAGACCTGAATGATATATGAGACGTTTTGTTGCTAGTATTTATAACATATTAAATCGCATTTAAAGTGTTATTGTTTTATACAAATGTTAATTATGTTATATATATTAATAGTGTCACTGTGTCACTATTTTGCTAAATTGTGTTTAATTAGATTTTACATGAGAATAGCAAGAAATATATTATTCAGAATTCTAACAATGCCTTCTTGTTTTTGTTTAAATTATAGAAAATGATTTTGTCCAGGAAATTATATACGGTCTTAAAGAAAGAGAGCGTGCATGTGCAGAGTCAGTTAAATTCAGATGTGATTGCAGAGAGAGAATGGTATGATATCATGATTCATGTGGATGGTATGATCTACATGAATCTCCTTTCTCCAGGTGGATTCCTTACTAACAGGCACAACATCTCACTAGCGTTTAACACAGATGGAGTCCATGTCTTCAAGGCCTCGCGTGATGAAATATGGCCACTTTTTGTTGTTGTCAACAAGCTCCATCCATCTGTTAGGCACTGACAATCACTGTATAATAATATAAAATATTAGTTCAACTTAAAATGTTCTGTTTTAAATATTTGAATTGCCAAATTAATATGGATTATTAATTTAACTTATATTAGTTCTATTTGTTGTTTTTTTATGTACAGGTAAAAGTGCCTGCACCATTAACATGCGTAACACGTGCAAGCACATTACATCTAGTGTGGTGCAAGCAGGGCTTCTGCTCGAGATTATTCTAACTTACTACCTATCAAATGCACTTAAATGCCACCGCGAAGTAAGAAATAATATCAAGGTTATTAGCGTCGCTAAATCCGAGTTGTACGAGTGTCTAAGTCTTACGATCGAACTACCATCGCACTATATTATGCTCTTGTGTGGACTTTATCATCCCCCAAGGACAACATACAGAGAAGAAGACTTGTTGGAATATTTGACTGATGTTTCAGATACCTTTTTGGAAGAAAATCCGACGGGTTTGGTGGTATGTGGAGGTGATTTAAACCGTTTGGATGTTGAAAAATTATCTATGTTATCTGGGTTAAAGCCTCTGGTTGACTTTCCCACGAGGCATTCAGCCATTTTAGATAATTGTCTAACTAACAATACAAGCCTTTTTTCGAAGTGTTACCCTTTTATTGCGCAAATAAAAACTGACCACAAGGAAATTATTCTGCCGGCAGGAGTGAAGCTTAAACCCCTCAGGTTTACATATATAATGCGTGACTATAGAGAGCATCGCAAAATAGCTTTCTACCGTAAATTACTGGAGCAGAACTGGGATAATATTTATAATTCTGAAGACGTAAATTCCGCTACAAACTGCCTTCAGTCCATAATACATCAATTGATGAATGAGTGTTTTCCAACTAGGACTGTTCGGATGTCGTCCAGAGATCCACCATGAATGACACCGCTTGTTAAGTTACACCCATGAAAGGCGCGCGTTCTTTAACTGATCTTAAAGCTAAAATCGGACACACTATTGGGGAGAATCGCAAGGCTCTGTCAAGCGGTAAACTGGGCTCTAGAACTTGGTGGAGAAAAGTAGACCAATTATCACAAAGGAAAAATAAAGTTTGCCCGATTTTGGACATGAAGTTTGTTCAGGGTCTGAATGAATATTTCGGTGACCTTTGTTATGATGAGAATCAGGGTTGCCAGGTCCTCTGGGCCAAAATAAGCCAAACGCATGTTCAAAATAAGCCAAAAAAAGCCAAACTCTAAAATTAAGGTGGGGGACTGGGCCCGAGTGCTGATTGCAGTAATAATTATACAAGTATGCCATAAATAATCGGTTTATCACTTTATCTGACATAAAAACTTAAAATTTGCCTATTTTTTAAAATTATTTATTTAGGTATACACTCACATTTCACATTTCAAAACATTTCATATAGTTCAAATTGTTCAAATAGTTCAAGTATATATATATATATATATATATGTAAGATAGTCTGTCATGCAAGTATTCACTTTAAAACTCGGTTAAAAAGAGAAGTTCATCTTAGTCAACCGCTGAAGTTTTAAACGGACCAAAATTCTTGAATTATGATTGGTTGAAACCTGAAAAATTATGCGGTTGGACCTCTGCGAAGACAGTGGCATGAGTGACGATGTTCTAAATTAAGAATTCATCTCTGATTGGTTGATAGTTATCCCATGGTTATCCAACTCTCGGATCGGGTAATCCCTACTGCTCTATACTGAGATTTAACAATTAGTCTTTCTAAACAACAAAGCGGCAAATTTTAACCGATGAAGAACTGAAATATGGTGAAAAGACCGACGACTTTCCATTTTTTAGAAAAAAAAAGCCAAAAATAAGCCAAAAAATAGTTATAAGCCAAATGAAATTTTTCCAAGCCAAACCTTGTAAAAACTACCCTGGTCCCAGAGGTCCTACGCCGTCCGCTCCCCCCCGAAATACTGAAACGGCGAGAGAACCTCTGGTCGAACTGGCCGTTTCTTTGATCGCTCCGAGCCAATGAAGTCGCTAGGGTCAGATCTTGACACCATTTTCTGATTGGCTAAGAAATCGGTTAGGGGGGTTTCGATTAAAAATAATAATTACACAACTACAAGTCAAAGGTGGAGGCGTGAAGAAATATACTGCATCTTGTAAGGCGTTTGATAGCATCGTTATGTTAAAATCTCCGGAGCAAAATTGCAAAACAAAGCTGTAAAGAACAGAACTAACAAATACCGTTGCTGGTGCACATTTCCGGGTCGTACCTTGGTACACCGAGTTTGCAGTGCGGTGAGAGATATAAATATTATTTTAGTGCGTAGACTAAACTATTATTTCTCTTACTCAAGAAATATTTCTACGTTGCCATACGGGTTGGGCGATCGAGTATTAAAATCTGAAAATTAATCTGTCGCCGAACTATAATTTACATATACCGAGAACGTCGTTCAGCAAGCTTTTCAGTTCGCCGTGACATCCAAGTATGACGATTTTTTTTTAATTTGAATACAGTTGTTGCATAAATCAACTTGTTATATCATTCTGTGATTGTAATTTATAAATCCTATCGCCAATTTTATTACGAATATAATGATGGCGTCGTATATAATGCCACTAAAGCAAGGCGCCATGCATTTGTATTAACCACCAACGAATTGATAGCTTTTAATTTTTTTAACTCCTATATTGACCTCATCCAGTCATCTCATGCATGCTTAAGAATAAAAATCCGTTGTTTATGAACACTCTAAAGAAGAGAACGTGAACTAACACTGATTTGAAAAAACGTGCAAGGAAAAATTAAAGAATATTTGGCGCGTACGTCACAAGCAAATTATTCACACGCATTGATTCAAAAGAAAACGTAAACAATAATGGGCACTAGCTTTATTTGTGTCAATTTCTTTTACTTTCCCTGTATAATTTGGCTGCGGCGTATTTTCTCTCGTGTCATTACATGAAAAGTTCAAAACGTCTGGTTATATCTTTACCCCCCAAAGCCCCCAAACGCAGAATAATGCATATATTTAATATTTCTTTGTGAACGGGTGACATTTTTGCGTTGTAGTTGTAGTTGTACACATATAAAATTCGGTTTCGTTTTCGCAATTTTTCTGAATAGCAGCGGTTAGACACTAAAGCGCCATGGGGAAAAAATTCTGCCCTATGGATAAGAATTTTCCTGTTATTGTAGCTTGCAAGTGATTTTGAAACGATCAAACGAATAAATAATTTGATCACTGAAGCGGTCGGGCGAGTCATTCAGTGCAACTAATAAGTTGTCTTGTCTTGTCTCGTGGGCTGTTGGGGTTTTTTTCTTGCTCGACTGGTAAAACGGCCAAATTTCTAGACTTTTATAGTTTATTTCTCCTAAGCCTGCGCCTCAAACGTCCTTAAATAAAATTTTCTATTAGTGGTGCAAAACGTTTTACCCCCCGGTCAGTTAATTAGATTACTGCAACATGAAAGTGAGATTAGTAGCGTCTTCGACCAGAGGTTCTCTCGCCGTTTCAGTATTTCGGGGGGGAGCGGACGGCGTAGGACCTCTGGGACCAGGGTATGTAAAAACAAGCCAAATTAGGGAAATTTGGCTTAAAAAAAGCCAAACTGGCAACCCTGATGACAATTATATTCGGCCTTCACCTGTGCAGATAGATGAACGTGACGTGGATTATTCTATTCCCAAAGTTACAGGCGCTCAAGTGTATAAAGCTCTATCTGCCATTAGAGAACTGCCACGGGACCAGATTCCATACCTTTTTGAGTGTGAAGAGAACACGCCGCAATATTGACACCGGTAGTGGAATCTGTGTGGAATTTGTCACTATCTGCTCAAACGTGGCCAGTGGCATGGAAGGATGCAAATATAAATCCATTACCAAAACTTGAAATACCGGTGGAATACCCAGATTTTAGAGGCATCGATGTAACACCAGTAATCGCACGAGTTTTTGAAAGAACTGTTTATGACATTCATGATAAGACAAGCATAGAAGGATATTTAAATGCTTCGCAATTTGCATATCGCTCTGGCGGAAGTTGCACTAATGCATTAATTAAAATGCAGCATAATATTCTAAAAGCTTTAGACAACTCTAACACTAAGGCTGTTAGGCTTTTTGCGATGGATTTCTCAAAAGCCTTTGACAATGTCAATCACGATCTCTTAGTTAAAAAGTTGAAAAGTAGTCCTCTTAATCCATATATTGTAAATTGGTACATTAGTTTTCTGGAAGGTAGAAAACAACGAGTGGTTAGTAACGGCGTTACATGCGATTGGAAACATGTTAACAAAGGAACCACTCAGGGTAGCGTGAGTGGGCCCTATTTATTCAATATATTCCTTAATGATTTGGATATTAATGATTCCCAAGAAAACAGCCTAATTAAGTATGCAGATGACTCTACTATTTTAGCTCCTGTTTTGAAGGATTTTTCGGACAATTCGGAGTTAGCCCTACAAGCGTACATGGATTGGACAAACGAAAATATAATGAGTTGTAACAATTCGAAGTGTAAAGAATTAGTTTTCAGTAAGAAAGGGCATGCGTTTAATTATCCCATACTGCATAATATAAATAGGCATGAAAATGTAACAGTGCTTGGAGTTACGCTGCAGTCTGATTGCAAATTTAGTACTCACAGATTGAGGTAGATCATCTTTTTAAAGCTATTGTACTTCCGAAAATAACTTATGGTCTACCAGTATATGGTAGTGGAGCAGACCTAACCAATATGCAACGTTTTTTGAGAAGATGCTATAAGAGAAAACACATCTCGGAATTACTAGATATCCATGAACTTTTAGAAAAAGCCGATAGAACACTTTTTAACAAGATAAGAAGTAGTCATTCCCATCCACTTTATGGACTAGCTATTACCAACAGTAAAAAACTCGTCAAAGAGACTTAGAAGTAAAAGTTGTTTGATGCCAAAAATTAATACTGAGCGTTTTAAAGATAGTTTTATAAATAGGTTAGTTTTTAGATATAATTTAGCAATTTAGCCTTGTAATTTATATATTAACTTATATACACTGTAACGTTCGATATGTATTTTTATTGATTGAATAAAGACATTATTATTATTATTATTATTATTATTATTATTATTATTATTATTATTATTATTATTATTATTATTATTATTAAATTCAAATTTTTCTCAGATATAGTTGTAAACAATAAATAGGTTCAAGTAGTCAATTATAAATTACCTTAATTAGTGAGATTTATAATTGTATATATATAAAGTATTTCAATAAAGTTTCCATTATTATTATTATTATTATTATTATTATTATTAAAAAGCTAATACATGGCACTCACCATGTTGCAATTCAGGTAATTCACGTATTAAACTATAATTATGAAATATTTTATTGTGCAAATACAACTTAAATATTTAACACAACTTGACATAAGGAATCTAATAGCCCTTTTATAGTGCACCTTTATGTTTAACTTTTTCTAATTTTCTTAAACCATTATAACAAGCCAAATAAATTAAAATAGAAACTAACCTTTTTTGTGTAAACCAAACCTTTTTTGGTGCAAACCAAAACCAATTAGCCATTTTAATTGCTTAATGTGATACTTTAAGATAATGTCATATCAACTAAGCTTCTACTTACAGTACTACTGTAGGTGTGTGTGCTTCAAAATTGATGAAATACATGCAACACTGTATGTAGAATACTGTAAGTTTAACAACATTTTAATTGTTACAGGTTGTTGCTGCTGTTAAGGCTTTGCGCGTGATTTCTATCAAAGAACAGGACTCTGAAACGTCAGAAGGAACATTGGCCGATGTTGAGCAACTAAATGGACGAAACAGGTGCTATAGTCACCATTTTAATACGCGCACAAAAAATTTAAGGATTTTGACGCCCTTTATAGTGATTTGCAATTAGAGTAAATTCATAACAATGACAATTAGATTGTAGTAAAATCAATAGATATGCCCCTTAAAAGTACAGTATCTGTGAATAGTATTTTATTAATTTGTAGCTCAATATAATACAATTTCTCATAATATTGATAAATTTAAATTACCATTTTAACATATTATTTTAATTTTTGGTTTTACCTATTGAAGAGTTCAATTGTTTTACCTCATTCACAGAAACCTCGTTCAGTTATTCCCTGGCTGTTACGCATGTGTCAGTGTCTTCTGAAAACAAACCTTAGTGAAGAACAATTGGTTGCACTAAATGATCTTCTCCCAGGGGCGGCTGTTAATGGTTTTTTTTAACGATTCATGGTCATTCAACAAGGTAATCTATGGGAAGCAGGTGTTCTACAGCCAAAATTGTGGTAGAGTTAAGAAGCGAAACAGCTACACTGTCACATATACAGCACCATGTGGGACGAAGTTGTATGGTTATGTTCTTCATTTTCTTAAAGTTGTTTTGGTCAACCAAGATACATATCGCTATCTAGCTGCTGTATATTATCAGGTGTCACCATTTCCACCAACAGTGTAGAACTTGGTCGGCAATTGAAACCGTACAAATATGACAGGTATTTAAATTATATGTTCCATTACAGAGCTCTATGGAGAATTTTGAGTTTACTGGCTGCTTCTGTGTAAATGTATTAAAGGCATTTTGAAGTTGAGGATATATAAAGTAATATATATAACGTTCTCGAAAATTTAATCGTTGTTCTCGATTACAATAATTTTCATTCACATTTGTGACTTGTGTGTGTTTGGAGCACAATTCCTCTCCACAAACTCAACCAAAACGAGAATGTCTCCACTTAAATATCCTTCGGTCTTCTGATGTCAATCAGATGGTTTTTCTAGTCACTATTTTATAACAGTGCAGTGCACTGTTATAAAATAGTGACTAGAAAAAACATCTGATTGACATTGAGTGCAGGTGGGGGCCAAATGGCCGCTGACCACACAACATTAGGGAAATGGAAGTAACATGTATTAATTATAAAGTTTGAGAACATATGACAGTATTGTTGAGTGTTTGAACTAAATATTAGAAGAACTTTTAGTTAAAGTTTATTCGTAGTTTGCAGCCCTAGACCAAAACAAAATTCAATTTTAAATGAATAGAATAGAAATATAAAGAAAAGATACCGATCCTTTTTCGTTTTTGTAGAAATACACCAATAGCGTATGGCAGTCGATTGTTTACCATCTGGGGTTATTAATGTGGTTAATCCACCTAATACATTGGAAATGGACTGACATACATCTTCCCATTCGTGCACGCATCCACACCACATAATTATAGCTCAGTGATCCACAGGCAGCCCGTGTATGCGATTCGTTTGATAATAAGTGTATTGCCTTGAGACTTAATTATAAGTCTTATTTTTCGTGGAACAACACTACACCAAGTATTTTATATTAAATCAATTTTGACTAATTTAATTTCTTTTGATGACATATCCAAGTCAATATATATATATATATATATATATATATATATACATATATACTTATTATTGTATATCAGACGAATCGCATACACCGGCTGCCTGTGATCAGAGTGGTATCATAATTTTGCACAAACACACAAGACAGCCTTTAACATCGTGCGAAGTACACGTTAAACTTGAATTTTGCGTCCAGGTTATATCAAACCTATTCATGCAACACTGCACTTCCAAGGCACAAAGACTTGACGACCTTGCTAGCAGGAGGTCTTTATAGCTTTGACGTACCATCTTTGTATTTATTTCTCGCTTTGAAAGTCTAATAGTCTTTTAGGCTTATTAATAACTTTTAAAGCAGATTGTTTCCTTTTTGTACTTGATGCATAAAAGTCTGTAGTGCAAAGTCTGTAGTGCAAACATGAAGCATACATGCAAGTTTAATTTATAGAAATTACATAAATTAAATATTGCGTGTATGCCAATTATTCTCCATGTATGTGATAATTATTGAGTGCATGCATACCGGACTAATTTAACGCTGATGCTGATTAACATTTACAATGCAGATTTATTGCATGCATCAATTGCATGCATACAATTGAGTTGCATGCATGCAAGTTATGGTGCATGCATGCAAATTATGATTGCATGCATGCAATTCATGGTGCATGCATGCAAATTATGGTGCATGCCTGCATTGCATGCATGCAATTCTGGCTGCATGCATGCAGGCATGCACAAGTGGTCGCATGCATGCAGCATGCATGCATATTTTGGGTTTACTCAAATTATTATAGCAGTGCAAAAAATGTTTATGTATAGTATCAATTGTTGAGAGCATTTTAAGCTACTAACTCCTATCAAGTCTTACAAGCATAACATGTCTCTCAACTCTTGGGTTTCATTCCAATAACTGTGGCAGCATACGGCAACATAGCTGTTTACTTTTCGTACAGCAAATAGGGGTAAATATATTTTGGAAGGTGCACATTATTTTTTTGGTAGGCATAGCAAATTCCGGGGTAGGCACTTGCCATCGTTCAGTTAAACTTACTTTTAAAATTGTGTGGTTGACTAAGAATTGTACCAGTATAGAACGGTGTGCGGATCCTTTTTTGGTGGGTACATGTACAGCAAATTCCAGGGTAGGCACTTGCCATGGTAGGGTTAAAGTTACTTTTAAAATTATGTGGTTGACTATAAGAATTGTACCAGTACCCCTTGCATCATAGTCCAAAAATTAGAAAATCACTGATATATTGAGGCCCATTACAGTAAAATACACTAACTGTAAAAAGTAACATTAAGGGCTGATGTATTCTTTGGTGTTTCAATTAAGTTGACATATTGGCAATACTTAATAATTGGTGTGTAAGGAACTTTTGAAAGTTGGAATTTTTAAAGCTTAGAAGGTTTTAGAATAACAACAGGGCCCAGATTTTGTATCAATGCTAATAAATCACCCCATATAAATATATTATGTGTGCAAATACTGTATAATATAATATAATATAATATATTATCATGTATATACATAACAAAATCCCCATGCTGATCAGTTAGGAAGTCAAATTACTACAGCCAAACAATATATAAACTTTGTTGAATATTCTTTTTCTTTAGCTTGATGTGACGAATTATGATCAGTATATCTTGGGTATTGTTCGAGCTGAAATATCAAAATGCTTTAAGTATTTTCAGGTATATATTCATATTGTATGTTAAAATTCTTCTAGGGAGGTCCGGGGGCATGCCCCCCCCCCCCCGAGATTTTTGACATTTAATGTCTCGGAAATGCCATTTCCTGCATTCTGAGGGGTAATTTTTAAGAACACTGAAGGTCAAAAATATATGTCATAAAAACTAGTTAAAATACAACACATTTCTGACTGTTTTGCTTTGTGTCAGAACTCATCAGCTTGTTCACTTTCAAATATAATATGGAAAATTTTGGGAGGAACTATAAAAAGATTTTTCGTCACCACACAATCTTATCAAAATAAAAACTATTTAACTAATATAAAACTATGTCCTAGGGGTGGAGGGCCGTGGTCTCAAATGATTGAAGCATAAATCAGACTGCCATGACTTACAGCGACACAATTATTGCTTTGATAGCCTGCAGTTTCTGTGGTCATCCATTTTATTTAAAAACAATTTCTCTTCACTTCATGTTAGGTCAACGTAATAATTTAAATAAGTCCAAGTTGTTAATTAAGGGCTAAAAGTTACTTTCCGGTTGTTTATTTTTTATTCCTTGCTTATTTGTTTGTATCAAATTTAAGAAAAAGGGACTTTTCATGGGGGCCGGGGGGACATTTTTTTTTTGGGGGGGGGGGGGGCACAAGGGGGGACTGGGAGGGGGCATTTGTCCCCAGCTTATATGTTAAAAAAGGCCCTGACTTTAATAGAAACAACTGAGAGTTCAATCCTTATGTCTAGTACATAAAACAACAACAACAACAACAACAACAACAACAACAACAACAACAACAACAACAACAACAACAACAACAACAACAACAACAACAACAACAACAACAACAACAACAACAACAACAACAACAACAACAACAACAACAACAACAACAACAACAACAACAACAACAACAACAACAACAACAACAAACTTGTAACCCCTCGGAGAGCATCTGGATAAATAACTACCTGTCAAGATGATTGATGATGTTCTCTTCTCTTCACTCGTTAACCTGAGTTAATATTAACAATATACTGTATTATGCTACATGTTAAATACAGAATAATAATCAATGTGTGAAAATATGAAATTAATTTTTCAAGTGTTGGCCAGGATATCTCATGAGTGACCAAGTGAATGAGGAAGATACAGAATTGTGTTCAACCCAAGAAATAATTTCATATTTCCAAACATCCAAATATTATTGTTCTGTTTATTGTATAAAAATAGTCTTATTGCCCCACAGATGTAGAGCAGTGTACTTTTAATGCATTGTATGATAATCGACGTGTGTGAGATTATTCATGAATATAATCACACGTGTGAGATTATTGATTTTATTAGTGGTGGAAAAATCAATGAACCATCTATTTTATATAATAATTTATTTTTATTTAAACTCTATTTTTGCCAACACGAGGAGATAACATTTCTGTGTCCAAGCAGTTATGTAATACTCTGTTCATTTCGTATAAATATAACAATCTAAAATTATGGTTAATTTTTACTGCACTCAAAATATAGGATATTGTTGAATCGATATCTTATATAGTTTATGTTAAAAAAGATGTTTTTTACATGTGTTGTATAAATACAATTTTTGTCAGTGGCCAAAAACTCGCAATGTATCACACTCTATGTAAATTACGATATCGAGCTCTGCATTATCACACAATATGTAAATTACGATATCGAGCTCTGCAAATACTCATTTGGTACTTAACCTTCATGTCTCGAGTTCTAGAAACGTATGCGACAGAGTTGGGCAAATTAACACATTCTCAGCATGGCTCTGGATAACACATCCGTATCGGCAGTCAAATGCATATATATATATATATATATATATATATATATATATATATATATATATAGTCTTACTTTGGAGGGTGTAGAACGGTTAGAGAAGGGTTTTGCCGAGCGACGAGCTAGGCGGAGTAATTGCCTCGAAGGTGAGCTGGGACAGACTACAGTAAGTCCTACAGGGAGCCAAGCAATTCTTTTTAGCCGAGACTCACCCTCTCCTAGACCCGGACTACGCTCACACTAACACAGCGGAGAAGAATACATAATTATAAGTACTTACCACAAGAAGACCTTAGCTTCAGCTTAACCCAAAAGATATACTAACCGCATGGACCAATCTGAATGAAGTCAAATCTGATAAGCGGCTAAGCACCAAAGCTTAGATTTTCCGACATTGACGGTCTAAGAATAAAGAAAAGAAAAGCACCTATACCGCGCAAGGGAGGTGTTAGCACCTGCTCTTGGCACGCACGTGTCAAATAAATTAATAAACATGTGGAAGCAACAATTAGAACACGCAAAGTTAAGGAACACCAAGCAAGAAATTAGATATCACCTGGCTGTTATCCAGGGAGCGGTTATCCTTATAAGCAACAGTAAAAAAAAGAAATTACTATTATTAAGACCAAGAACACCAAGCTCAAACAAAATAGCACACAAGAACAAACACCTAAGCTGCGGCAGCATTGAATAACAACACACAAAATAAAAATATCACCTGGCAGTTATCCAGGGAGCGGTTAAAGGAATAAGCTAGGAATTATTGTACAATCCCGAATACGTAAACACGAGCTAATGCAGAAACAGGTTAACACCTGACACACAGCGGGCACAGCATGCAGCGGCCGTGATATGAAACACACCTGTGCAACAGCTGAGCGTAAGTGCGGCGGCTGATGCGGCGGCTGACATAACATGACACACAATAGGTGCGACGGCTGAAATAACATGACACACAATAGGTGCGGTGGCTGAAATAACATGACACACAATAGGTGCGGTCGCTGAAATAACATGACACACACTAGGTGCGGCGGCTGAAATAACATGACACACAATAGGTGCGGCGGCTGAAATAACATGACACACAATAGGTGCGGCGGCTGAAATAACATGACACACAATAGGTGCGGCGGCTGAAATAACATGACACACAACAGGTGCGGCGGCTGAAATAATATGACACACGTACAGCAGGTGCGGCGGCTGAAATAACATGACACACATCAGATGCGGCAGCAAGCTGTACTGCCAGTGCGGCGGCTGAAAAATGGAACCTGAGACACATCAGGGGCAGCGGCTGTATTAACCAGTCAAAATCCCAAAACAAACACAACATGTGCGGCAGAAGAAAGCAATTGCAGTGGCTTAAAGGAACGTACGACACATCAGATGCGGCGGCTGTAATATGACCTGAAACAGAACAGATGCGGCATTTAGCAGTTGACAAGTGGGGCAGCCAGCTGAAATGGAACCTGAGACACATCAGTTGCGGCGGCGGCTGTAATAACATGAAACACAATGGGTGCGGCAGATGAGAGCGACTAGGTGCAGCGGCTGGATATAGATGAACTGAAGAGGCGTTTCACCGTGGCTTCACCTGGCAGTTATCCACGGTGCGGCAAAATTATAAGGCATTACTGCGACATACGAACCAAGCGACAACAGAGACAAGGGAGACAGCATACACGACTGAGACACGAAGAGCGAGCCAAGTGCGGGTTTGAGAGGGGGGAGGGAACACGTTGAGGTGTTGTGATCAAATGAGGGCGAAGTCCAGATGCTAGCAAACGCGTGATGGGAACATTTCAGACGTCATATCCGTTCGATGCTGATTGGATTACCACCCCACTCTACAACCCATACTCTACAGTGTGTATTAAAAAAAACTGAACCCTTAGAAAACAACCTATTGTAGTAGTTTGAAAGCCCTAAAAGCGCTGCGTTATAAAGTAATCAGCAATAAGTTAAACAAGAAGAGAAAAAGCTTTGAAATACTTTCACCATGCATACACGCCAAGTTATCTTAATTTCCCAGGTGTATAAGACCGTTTGTTTTACGCATCTGTGGGTTCAGCGAAGTGCTTTGGGCTTTCAAACTACTACAATAAGTTGTTTTCTAAAGCCCGGCGCACACTAGTGCAAGTTGCACGCACAGATGTCATTCGTGACCAATTGCGTGCGACGAAAATCCTAGTGTGCGGGGAAAATATACAGGATTTTTGTCACTCGTGTCGTGAACAACAAATATCAAACATGTTTGATATTTTCTGTCATTCGTGACAAAAATTCCTAGTGTGCGGCAAAAACCTAACTCGCAACTCTTCGCAGCAAAGAAGTGCGCATGCGTGTTATTCCCAAAACAGGTTCACCAGTATGTTCACTATCCGCCATGTTCGTAGTGAACTGGTCACCGAAGCAATTTTGGAGGATAAATTGGTAGATATCTGGCCCGAATGTCCCTGTTTGTATGATGTTCGGTCATCTGACTTCAAAAACAGAGATTTACGAGATAACGCTGTTTAGAAATATACGGCGAGACCATACGTAAGATATCCTCAAAGGATTGCCTATCAAGCCCGGCCGGTGATATTGACGGAATTTTTCAGGATCCTCTGCGTTCAGTTCTTGAATAAGATTATCATAGACTCCTTGCCTTTGTCTTCTCAAAATCCATCGTTTCGTCCATAACTGGCGATTAGCCGCCCTCAGACGTCTTCGACGTCTCCGTATCAGCAAAATAAATAGCAAGATATCTTCGTCGTCTGACAAATCATCTTGTTCACTATCCACCATGTTGTTTGGGGGAATAACACGCATGCTCGCTTCTTTGCTGCGAAGAGTTGCGAGTTAGGTTTTTGCCGCACACTAGGAATTTTTGTCACGAATGACAGAAAATATCAAACATGTTTGATATTTGTTGTTCACGACACGAGTGACAAAAATCCTGTATATTTTCCCCGCACACTAGGATTTTCGTCGTACGTAATTGGTCACGAATGACATCTGTGCGTGCAACTTGCACTAGTGTGCGCCGGGCTTAAGGGTTCAGTTTTTTTTGATACGCACTGTGTAGAACAGGCGCACTACCTCCAGCCAAGCGATTAATTTTATTTATTGCATAAATTCATTTATCAAATTCATTAAAAATTCATGAAGAAAATTCAAAAGAAATGAATATTTAATCAATATCTGTAAATCGCATACAGATTCGTCCTCATTTCCTCAATTTGCTTAGCTAAAATCACTCCAACTAGAAAAATAGTTTGAAAACATGGCTATTTGGATGCGCCCACATGATAAGTACGATAAAGCATTCGCAGCTGATCTGTATCGCATACTACAGCTCACTTGCAGCTCGCCTTGTAAATCAGATTACAGAGGGGGATCAAGCATAAGTGGGGCCCTTGGTATATTAGTAGCTGACCCACACCTGCCCCTTGAGAGCTGGTTGCTGATTTGGCGGGGAAATTACTGATAATTGGGAGATTGTATGATGTCAGAACCCGTTAAATATCCAAGAAATGAATGCAAATTTTACGCATTTCCTTTGGGGAAATATTTTTAAAGTTTGCGCAGTTCAAGAGGAAGCTTTTTCCTTTGTAATGATATAGAGGGGAATTTAAATTACTCGAATATGATTGGCTAATGAGGAGGGCATTTTTTTGTAATTTAGGGCAAAATTACTTGCACTTTATTGGTTCCTTGATCAGCAGTTCTTGCATGTGATTGGTCGCTTTGTTACTTAGCAACAATGAACCTCAAATGACTGACATTTTTTCAACAAATCTGAAAGGTTTTTTGATCTGAAAATGCGTTTTTTTGTTTACTTTGAACTAATTTAAACTATTGAAGGAGTGTGAACTATTAGTGAAAATGAATTCACTAGAAAATTTACGAACTTTTGCCTGTGTTTACAAAAAGAAAGCTACTGGAACAGCGATAGGGCGAGGGAAATTTGAAATGTTGCCGAGCACCGACCGTGATAAGATACATGTACATGTACTTCGACATTTTCTGGACATAATGTAGCTCTTGAAGAATTTTGCCCACTATATTATTAACACATAATCGCATGAGTTCTCGTAAAATTAAGGTTTAATTTCACTCGTGTTTTCAAAATCTTGCAAATTACCCTCGTCGCTTCGCGACTTGGGCAATTTTGTAAAATTTTGAAAACACTCGTGAAATTAAACCTTAAATTTTCCTCGGCCACATGCGATATTACCTATACTAATTCTCTTTTTTCACAAAATTCTATGGAACAAATTTTGCTTAATGTTAAAAAAACATTACATTTGGTGATATTGACAAAACCGTCCAACAACCCTACGTTCATGTTGCACTATTAACGTTTCTCGAAGCAATTCCCATAAGACTGCGAAGTTTGAAAACATTTCACCAAAGAAAGAAATGGCAGACAAAAGATGAAAAATACGAAAAAATCCTTTAAGCTAACGCAAAATTAATTGCGAGAATATTACTAATCTTATTGGAAAGTTTCAATTTTATTGAAAAGGCTCTGGTACTATCTAAAATATCGTATGGTCTCTCGGTATATGGATCTTCTACTTCTGATTTAAATACAGTTCAACGTTTTTTTAACCGGATGTTTTAAACGAAATTATACATCTACTTGTTATAATATTTATGAACTTCTAGAACAGAACGACAGAAATGGTTTTAAGCAAATAAGTTTATGCGAAAACCATCCTTTGTATTCAATGCTGCCTAAAATAAAAATCTCATCAAGACGCTTAAGGAATAAAGAGAGTCTTTGACCTAAAGTTCTAAAGTTAATATGCACCGTTTTAAAAATAGCTTTTTTAATATACAATACAATACAATACGATACGATGCGATACGATGCGATACGATACGATATGATACAATACAATACAATACAATAAATTTTATTTAAACACGATTGGAATTAAAGCATACAGCTTGTGGGGTCGTGTATTTAAGTCTATAAACTCAGTTGCACCAGGTTATACTATGTCCATAATAATTTTTAAATATAATTTAGTTGTCTAGATACAATTAGTAGTTTGTCTAATAGAATAACTTTCAGATATTAATTAGTAGTTTATACTCTAATGTAAATTATTTATATTATTATAAATAAGCATGTAAATTTGATATGTATTTTATCAAATCCAACAAAGACGGTATTATTATTAGATGGTATTATGAACATAAGTCACAAGGGAAGGAAACTGGGCTTCCATAAGCATTTTAGTCGAACATAGTTTAATGCATTGTTTAAAAACACTAGGGAACCACCTTCAATTTAATTTTTAATCTACTGTATTCTTTTATAGCCAGGAATCCTTACTAAGATTGATCCTGAACTAAAAGCCACACTGAGCTTAATAATATGGAAGGTGAGCACGCCATGTTCTTGTGGTTGGAAGTGTTAGACTGTGATATTTTTGGGGGATGATCAATTAGAGTTGTCTTTAGAATTTGTGCTGATATTTTTGATTTTTATATATTCCTAGTTTTCTTTGTATTCAAATGGTGCAACATTGTCCCAACAAATGCTTGATATTAAATACAAGACACTGACAAATGATGGTATGTTGTTATATATATATATATATATATATATATATATATATATATATATATATATAATATAGCTACTAATGGTATATGAGCTATCTTCCAATCTGATTTGCTGCATTACTAACTGTATATCAGCTCATATACAGCGAGTAGTGAAAAAAAAAAAAAATGGCGGCGTAGTTTTCTTAAACTATTGCAGATTAAACTGGCTGTTTTTTTCAGCGTAGCTACAGCTCAGAAATTCTTGAGCTAAGAAGGGGAAACTAACATTTAACACAAAATTCACAACCCAAATGCACAATTTATAAAGTTAAGATGGTAAATCCACTTTAAAAACCGTCCGAAGAGTTTACAAAACCCGATTTGAATTGTCAGGTTGACAATAATGTTTTGTCAAATTAGAATCCTCAAGAATTTAACTAACAACACATTTATGAGTACAGCCATTATTATTAATCAGCAAAGTGGGTTTTTGAAGTAATAAATCATCAGTATGGATATTATTATTATTATACTTTATTAAATGCTCCAATTACATGGCTTTTCAGCATCTAATTACAATATAAAATGTAAAATATGTAAGTCAAAAAAAGTATATTTACAAATTTGCAATCGCAGTTATTATTTAAAGTATTTAAAAATTCATTAAAAAGGTGGAGTTTTATTTGTTTCTTAAAAGTCAAAATACTGGTATCTGTCGAGTCTTTAACTTTGGTATTTACATTATTCCATAATCGAGTTGCACGATAAACAAATGTTCTTTGTCCCGATGCAGTTTTGAAAAATGGAATATCAAGTTCATTATTGTTCCTAGTATGGAGATCATGTACAGCCGATCGTCTCTTAAATTTATTGCACAGGTACTCTGGAGCTAAATTATTTACACATCGAAAACTCATAACCAAGTCTCTAAATTGTAACATATAGCTAACTGGAAGCCAATTCAATTGTCGCAAAACTGGTGTAATATGCTCGTATTTATTTGAGCCGCTGACTATTCTAGCTGCAAAATTCTGTACAAGTTGGAGCTTCTTTACATTTTTCAAGGAAGTGTTCGACCATATTGTAGAACCATAATACAATTTGCTAAAAATCAAAGCGTTTATTATGTTCATTAAAGTTTGTTTGTCAAATATGTGCTTTGCTCTATTGATTTGACACAATCCAGCAATACACGAGGAAACTACATTTGTGACATGCTCATCAAACGTCATTGATGCATCAAGGATAATTCCCAAGTCCTTAGCCAATAAGACTGGAAATATCTGCTTTCCAAGAAGAGTAACATGAAAGTTTTCTGGAACCTGGTTCAGCATTTGACGCGTGCCTAACAAAAGAAGCTTTGTTTTATTTGGATTCATTAGTAGACAATTTGCGCAGCACCAAGCGGCTACTCTCTGAAGGTCCTCTGATATAGAATTTGAAGAGGCTTCAGCATTATTAATAAAGAAGGATAGTAAAAGCTTTGAGTCATCCACGAAGGATTCCAAGTCACAAACTCTTGGTATAGTTGGTAAATCATTTATATAAATGTTAAATAATATGGGTCCCAAAATCGAACCCTGTGGTACACCATGAGTTATG
>OZ036006.1:12885944-12915944 GCA_964035015.1 Corallium rubrum | reverse complement strand
GTCCATCCGTCCATCCGTCCATCCGTCCATCCATCCATCCATCCATCCATCCATCCATCCATCCATCCATCCATCCATCCATCCATCCATCCATCCATCCATCCATCCGTTCATGATCTGGAAAATGGTGATCTGGAAAGCCTTAAACTCTTCGTTGATCGTAAACTCAATTTGACGGGAAGCTGGTCTTTCACACCAAACAACGGTGGATTTCATGTATTTAGAAGTGTTTCGGCGACTATATGTTTCTATCCAAGAACAAACACAGTACTGTTCACGGCGCGAAACACGAAGCTGTAAACGAGCTCATATTGACGTTTGCCAAGTCGTCAAACCCGATCGAAATCATTGAGCACGTGGCGAGCGAAGACGGCGGCCATATTGTAACAAACAACAACACTGAAGTCGAAGTTGAAGGCGAAGCAAATGACGTTAGTTTGGACGAATGTGTTATTGTCAACACTTCTGATGAGCTCCGAAATACAAGTAATCAACCATGCTCGGGATGCGTGAACAATTCTCAACAAATCAGCGAACTTTGGCAGAAATTAACTGCACTTGAGAGTAAGGCTCAATGTGGAAAACATTCACAGCAGGGTTGTGCTTCTTGCGACCGTTTGACATCAAGGATCACAGAACTCGAAGAAGAACGTGAAAGTTTATTAACTGTCATTAAACTATTGAGACAAGACAAGCAAACAAATGCTTCGAAAACCGAAAATTCCCAAAACGAAAACCCATGGACCGAAATCAAGGGGAAGAAGACAAAGTTCAACTGAACCGGCAATGGCAGTAAAGAGGTTACACACAAGAATTCAAACGAAGAACTAAACATGAAAAGCAAACAACACCCCTCTGGGTCAAGGCAATCAAAGAATGACAACAATCACCACAGATTTTCCAACCAGTCAACTGACAAGAAACATATTGCCCTGGTTGGAGATTCAGTGCCCAAACTGATAAATGGTAGAAAATTATCCTAATCCTCCAAGGTCACTTCTCATTCCTTCCCTGGTGCAACCTTTGAAGATCTAGAAGATTGTGTGAAACCGATTTTAAAAAGGAAGCCTGATCATATTATTATTCATGCAGGTACGAACAACCTGCAAAATGATAGCCCGAAAAACATTAAGGAGAAAATGTCAAGAGCAATTCACAACATCAAAAAGGAACACCCGACTGTGAGTATAACTATCTCTTCAGTTATAGAAAGGAGTGATAAGCCACTGAATGAGAAAATCGCACAGGTCAATAATCTATTTCAGGGCCTTTGTGATGAGAATAATTTTGACTTCATCAAGAACAACAATATTCACCTGAACTGTTTGAATGCAGGTGGATTACATCTCAACCCCAAGGGTATACACACCCTTGCAGCCAACCTTCGAAATCATATTAATTATTGACATAGTGATGTCAATGCAAAACATTTACCACATCAAAATCCCCCAATTTATTCTGCACAATTTCCTGAAACAAACCTTTCAAAATCCGAGGTTTTTAAATGGGCTGTTTAAATATAAATAGTCTGTCAAATATGAACGATGGTATTTTTGATGTTTTAGCCATAAATGAAACAAAACTGGACGAATATGATCCTGATTCTATAATTAACTTAAACGGTTATACTTGTATTCGAAAAGATCGAAATAAAGCCGGAGGTGATGTATGTATTTACATTCGAAACACCATAAATTTTACAAGGAAACTTAGAAATGATTTCAATTGAAATATCAAAACCAAACTCTAGCCCTTTTCTTTTCACAACATGGTACAGACCACCAAAAAGTTCAGATGAACTCTTTGACAAATTTGAATATTTATTGAATAAAGCAGATTCTAAATATAAAGAATACTTTATTCTTGGTGATTTAAATAGTGATTTAATTGCACCTAGCATCCAATCACACACTTCAAAATTAATTGATCTATTTGATATTTATCAACGTTCTCAATTAATAAATGAACCAATTCGCGTAACTGAAAACACAAAAACATTGATTGACCGTATAATCACTAACAATAAGGAATATTTAACTCACCATGGAGTCTTAACTACCTCAATAAGTGATCACAACTTAATTTTTGCAGTGCGCAAAATTGAACATCGTAGAGGTCCTCCAAGATTCATTGAGACCAGAAGCTTTAAAAATTTTAATGAAGCAAAATTTATCCAAGATCGTCAAAACACTAATTGGCCAATGCCAAAAGATTCAGATAAAATTTACCATGTATGGGAAGATTGGAAAACAACATTGCAAACTATTTTGGACTGACATGCACCATGTCGAGTCAAAAGAGTTCGTAATGTGGCATCACCCTGGGTCAACCAGCAACTGAAACAAGAAATGTATGCCAGGGATATATTAAAGAAAAAAGCAATTAAGTCTAATTCACCAGCTGATTGGCTCCTTTTTAAAAAGAAGAGAAATGTGGTTAATCAGTTGGTGAAAAAGACAAAAAAATCTTACTATCAAGAAGAGATTAAAAACAATTCAGGAATTCCTAAGGGTACATGGAAAGCCTTAAACAATCTGATGGGTAAAAAGTTCAGAAATAAATAAAATAAACCTTAACCCATCTGAAACTATTACTGATGCCAAAGGTATTGCAAGTTCTTTTAATACCCATTTTACAGAGATTGGTCCAAAAGTTGCATCACAAATACCACCACCAATCCAGGGTAAAACATTTGAAGACTATCTAACAAAAGTGGATTCTACCTTTGGCTTTACAAAAATCCTACCTCCTCGTATCCTAAAGCTGCTGGAAACCAGCAATGTTGGGAAAGCTGTACGAAACAAAATTTTAAAATTATCTGCACCATATGTATATATATATATATATATATATATATATGAATCATTGAGTTCCATGTTCAATTTTTCACTTGAAACTACTATTGTTCCAAGTGACTGGAAAATTGCCAAGGTAACTCCAATTTTCAAAGTGTGTGATCGCTGTGATAGAAACAATTACAGACCAATTTCAGTCATCTCCGCGGTTGCTCGTATTTTTGAAAAAGCTTGTCTATGAACAATTAGAGAATTATGTAACCAGCAACAATTTGATCAATCCCAAGTAATCTGGTTTTCGATCTCTGTTTTCCACCACAACAGCCATGCTAGATTTAACGAATGAATGGTGTTTCAACATTGATAGAAAACTTGTGAATGGGGCCTTATTTTTAGACCTTAAAAAGGCCATTGACACGGTTGATCACACAATCTTCCTAAAGAAATTGCAATATATTGGTTTAAATCAGTCTGCAATTGACTGGTTTAAATCCTATCTTGGTGATCGTCTACAAATGTGCATGGTTAATGGTATACTTTCAGACCCAGAGCAGCTTTCCTGTGGGGTCCCACAAGGAACAATTCTAGGACCACTTTTGTTCTTAATTTACATAAATGATTTACCAAATTGTGTTAAATATAGTTCAACTAGAATGTATGCAGATGACACGAATTTAACTGCATCCGGTTCTAGTATCCCAGAAATTAAATCTATGTTAGACAAGGATATTGAATGTTTGGTGGAGTGGCTTTGTGTTAACAAACTCACATTAAATGTTATTAAAACTGAATATATGTTGATTGGCTCCTGGCAAAGGATAGACTGTCTAACTGATAGCCTAAGTCTATCTATTAATGACATAGCCTTAAAACGGACTCATGCTTTAAAATGCTTAGGACTTACAATTGACGATAATTTAACTTGGAAAAACCACATTGAAAATGTCATAAAGAAACTGGTCATATCCGCCACTGGTGACGGATGACTTCGATTCGTTGTGAACCGGCGAGGTTTTGACCAAAATTACCCCCCTTAGGCTTAAAGTGCTTATAAACCCAAAATGGGTTTTTGATGATTCGGATAGAGCATAAAAAGTTAGTTAGTAAGTTCTAAATTAGTTTTTGCGTTAAAATTTTAGTTTCGGAGATACAAGGGCTCAAACAGGCAAATTTGGCCATTTTTTGAAAAAAAGTAGCGCGACCAAAATATCACCAAGGGGCCTGGATCCCAGGAACCCATCTTCGACAACAACTATACTTTTGTATTATGAAGACATAAATCTTGAGAGTTTTTCCTCAAAAAATGCCCGAACGCTGCGTTGTTTATGGGTGTTCTAACACTGCAGACACAAGGAATGGTATATTTCTATATCAGATACCTTTTTGGGATGATAACTCTACCGTAGCGGCCAAACGAAAGAAAATATGGGTGAACTTCATTCGACGCAGAAGAGACAAATGGACGCCAACACGCTCATCGGCTGTATGCTCAAAGCACTTCACCGAAGACTGTTTTGAGTACGGTTCTTCTGCAGTTCCTAGGTACAAGACCCCCACACTGAAAAGGGATGATATTGGAGTTTCTGTGTTTCCTTCGTTGGACACAAATCAAATTTTGGGCAGTGCGGAAAGTGAGCGCACGAAACGCATGAAGCGAAGAGAGGTAAGCTTTTGGTATTGTTCATGCATAACTATGAATAATTTATATTATATGCGCATCAACTTGAATATAGTATATTGGCCAGTGCCTTGTAATGGCTTAATAAGATATTTTCTAGCATATAAAAATGTTTCGAATTCGACATCTTTAACCACGTTTTGGTTGTAATTTGATATAGGTTATCAGTGAACCATTGATTATAGAAGGACAGGAAGAGGCGCCTACAACATCGTCAGATATTTCTGGCTTTCAAACAGATCAGCCAGACGAAAGTGAATTACCTGCAACCACAGGTAGTGCTGCCTTGCCCATGGAAGTGATGGAACGTGAAACAATGGTAAGACTGTCGTACTGGTACTGTCCGTTCCATCTACGTTTTGGCTATGAACTGATCGTTTACAATTGTGTTTCCAATTTGTGTATTTGTAAACAATTACCAAAGCAGACACACAAATGACACAATGGGTAGACTAAAGTGTGTCAATTTACATTTCCTATAGATTGGGGGATTGGAGCAATCAACAAGCAAATGCGAAAACTGCGATTTGTTAAAGAGGGAAAACAAGCGAATGCATAATTGGTGGCAAACATCAAAACAAAAGCTGGCTGCTGCAAGAGAAGAATTACGTGTTCTTAGGGGTGCAGCAGGTAAGCATGTACTATTATATCCTTCTATGTAGTTGCGTTATTAGGAAATAGGAAATAAATTATTGGGAAAGATTATTTAATGCTACTGTAGATGGTCGACTTGAGTGTTGGTGGCACTGACGCCTTCATGAATAATATTCCAATGGCTATTTTCTGAAATAATTTACAACAGGTGAAAGTAGTGGTGTGGACAAGAATACTTGTGAGGTTGAGAGCAATGATGAGGAAGCAGATAAATCTGAAGATGAGACAGAGGAGCCTTCGGATGATGTGTATGACGACATTGACATGGAGACAGAGAATGAGACAGAAGATACTGAGAGCGATGAAGACATCAGTGTGCCTCCACAAAGGTAAAAACAATGAAAATACTTTCATTTAATGTAACTTTCTGGTTTTTGTAACTCATTAATTGGCAGTACACCACCACTGATGAGTAAAGTCGTATGGCATTAGACAGAGTAAAAGACTAAAGTAGGGCGCATTTGGGGCCAGCTAACGAGTTAATTACCATACAATTACAGCAACTTATATAATGACCCAATGCTTCTCCTCCAGACTAATTTACACTAGTTCCAAGGGTTACTCTAGTTTGTTTATCAATTAACCAAACAGTACACCATTCAATTAAGTAGAACTGAATGATGCGCCTCCTTGCTTTATGATGTCTTGCTCCATTATTAATTTTAAGAATCATTCATCAGTATTTCAGCAGTATTTTTCATTAAATATTTCAGGGTTCCCATGAAGGAATACAATCTGAGAACAGAGCCGAAGTTCATTGTATTCTTTACACAATTATTGATGCTCTTTCAAATCTGCCGTGTATGCAAAAGTGACAAGACATTGGTTGAAGTGAATTCACATGGGACAATGGCTGAGGTTAAAACAACATGTGTCAACCCTGATTGTGGAGAACGAACAACATGGTTCAGTCAACCCTATTTCCCTGGGACGAAAATTGTAGCTGGTAACTTGCTGCTTAGTTTTGGGATCCTTGTCGCAGGCACATCAGCAACCAAAGTTTTTAGAGTGCTCAAACACATGGGAATGACATGTGTCTCGTTGACAACTTTCTTCAAACATCAACAAGTAAGTTTGAAAAGTATGTTTTTAGTTGATGTTTAGGGAAACTCCATGGACATGAGTAAACTGTCTCCAATTAGGAAACATGGTGCATTTCGGCACATTGTACTAGATTAAGTTTGTATGCTAAATAATCTATAATGTTATATATTTTGTAGGAAAAATTGTCCCCATCAATTTATCTTCACTGGAAGAAGTACCAGGCTGCATTTGTGGAGAAAGTAAAAGGATACAGAGAAATAGTCATTGCTGGAGATGGACGACATGACAGTATGGGTCACAGTGCGAAGTACTGTGCATATACTGTATTTTGTTGCACTGTACCCTTTATAATTCATTTTGCCATTGTACAGGTATGTCTTTAACACCTTCGCTTTAAATCTACTAGAGGTAAAACTAGATCTCATATAGAAGTTGAAAGTGATTTTGTCTCATGAAGAATACTATGGTACAACTGAGTAAGTACCTCTATAGGTTAAGATATCACTTTATGGTGTAAAGTAATGCTAATGGAACATGTATTTCTATTCCACTAGAGAAATGAAGTTGGCAGTAGTCCAGCAATGGAATATGCTGGTTTTTGCCGAAGCATTGAGTATCTGCTTGGTTTGAGTCTGGTGGTGAAGACATTTGTATCTGACAGACACTCAACAATCATTACTCATTACTTTGACATCTGGCATCTTAAGAAAAGTATGATGTTCATAAATACTTACTGAAATATATAAGATATGGTATAAGTTTTCCTGATCCTGTCAGTGATCCGGTTTGATTCTATACAATTTTTCCTGACAAGTACTGTACAATCATCTGCCTGCCATAAGAATGAGTACCAGTAACATATCAAAATAACCATTACTGTAAAAACCCCTAAAAATCGTTTTTGTGTTTTTCCATACAGAGGTTACAAAAGTATTGACAAAAGTTGCTAAAGTGAGTGGATGTGAAGCAGTAACTGAATGGATAAAGCCTTATACAAACCACTTATACTGGAGTGCAAGAACCACACATGATGGAAATGGTGAAGTTATTTCGGCTAAGTTCTCATCATTCTTAAATCATGTGGTTGATGAACATGAAAATCTGGACAATCCGTTGTTCAACAAATGTGGGCATAGAGAGATAATTGAGCCACGAAAATGGTTGGATAAAGGTACTGCACAGGGGGTGCACCCTTCCACCACTAGTGCAAATTATGTCAAAGATGCCTTAGATCATAAAAATTTCAGTATGAACTTGTTGATTCTGACTTTTTTGTGGGGGTGCTGTTTTTCTAGAGGGTGCACCCCCCCCCCCCCCCCACCCCAGTAGATCCACCTTTGATACTGCATTCAGAAATGTATGAGTATACATGTGTCATTTTTTGCAGGCATGCATTAGCAGTCATCCACTTTAATCAAAACCTATCTCAGGAAACAAGAATGAAAAATGGTGTTGAACAATGCAATGTTGTTTATCCCAAGTTCATGAATGGAGAAGCAGTTGTCAGAAAGGTTCCAGTGAAGCAAAACTTTGGTAAGGTGATTGGTTAGTCATTTACAATTACATAGCAAAGATTCCCGATTCCCAGGTATTGTAAAATTAGTTCTGATGCAATTACACTTGACATCAGTGAGTAATGCAATGATGGTTGACCATTCTAAATTTGTGACATTCTATTATTTTAGTTCCTACTGCTGCAGTTGGCAGCCAGGGCAATCATCCTTCTAAACCAAGAAGTGCACCAAAATGCAGGATGTGCAAGCAGCCAATGAAAGGCCACAAAAATGTGGTTGATTGTCCACGGAACAAAAAGGATTAACAATATTTTTTAATTTTTATTTTTATTATACTCATTTTGAAATCAATGGTGATACTCGCAATCTGATTGGCTGAAAATAGTGCGATTAATGCCCAAATCACACTATTTTGAGCTGTAATCGCATCATTTTTGTAATCGCATCATTTTTTTATCATTTTGTTTCATTTCTTGTGTGATTTCACAATGGATATAATAAAGAGGTAATTGAACTTCGTGTCGTGCAATTTTGGTCTGAAATCAAACTTGTGATTACAAATCGCACTCCCGCTTTGCGGTCATGCGATTTTGTACAGTAATCACACGTTTGATTTCAGACCAAATTGCACTACACTCAGTTCAATTACCATTATAAATTTGTACATCTACATTATATATCCATTCTAGCAAACTATTAATACAGTACTAAACAATGTTCATTGGCTTTCGTCATCTGTTTCCAGTTCATCATAACCAGTAAATGCATCATCTGTGGGTTTATGAGTTGAACGTATAGCTGTATATGCACAAGAAGGCAATGGGATTCTTTTGTCCTTCAACCGACCATACACCATGCGAGTGAATTGCCGGTATGCAACAACTCTTAGAAATCTAAATGGCAATATAATATTTTAATTATGATCATTAAATGGAATCATTTGTAACCAGATAGACAATAGTGTTTGTTGATGGAATATTCAAACAGAAATAAGACCTAGCCAGGAACAGTTGCAAAAATGCAACTTACAGTAGGCCCTCTGGTAGGAATTGAATATGCGGCCCTGCAATTCCAGTTCAGCACTCTAGGATTGGAAAGTTTGCAAAATGCATGAAGAAGCTTCTTGAGACCGTGCATATAATGAAACGAACATATGACATAAGGCCAAGTCTGGGCAGTTACTATATTTATTATAGCAGTATGCAATTAATATACCTTTCCTTTGAACCACTTTGCTTATAACGAGCCATCACGGGTTTTAAAATTGTCAGCAGCAAGCTCCAAGGACCATCTGTTTAAGCAAATAGCTGGAAAATCAGGATGGTCGATTATGCATGTTAGTTCTTGCTCACTTTGCAGCATGGAGTCCTCAGAAAAGTTGTCGAGAAATTTCACACAACCCTCTATTTCTTTGCAACAACAACACTCTTTAGCATTCTGCAACAGTTCAATGCTACAGTTGCCACAACTGCACCTAATCACAAAAATATACAACTTTAGTATATAATATACATTCTACACGAAAGACAAAACATTTTATACCACGTGCTATTTTAAAATATACATGTAAATCACAACAAATGAATGCGAAAACTTACCACGATGTCACAGGCTTGCTTCCATTCCAACGAAGTTCTAATTCTGCCATTCTTTCGTTGTTTTCTTCCCGCCTTCGATGATAGTCTTCTAGCCAAACATCATCGGCAATCGGTTCGTCAAAGTAGGCCTCCAGGTCTGTGTTGTCATCAATATGGCTGTCCTCACGATCGACTTCAAAGTCGCATTTCTCGCTTTCTTGACATTCATCTTCCATTTCGTATGGCATACTGGCAGAAGCATTGCTATACACACTCGAAAAGGAATTTGAGTTCGACATTTTACACTCTTTGCTTAAAAAATAGCCGTTTTTCCAATTCGCCTACTCGAACTGTAATGTATTTTATAGTAAAGTTAAATAGACGGGTTCCTGGGATCCAGTCCCCAGCTATGCGCTACTTTTTTTTCAAAATAGTGACTTTGAGGCCCAATATCTCGGAAACTAAAATGTTAACGCAAAAACTAATTTAGAACTTACTAACTAACTTTTTATGCTCTATCCGAATCATCAAAAACCCATTTTGGGTTTATAAGCACTTTAAAATGATCCTGAAAGATCCCATTTTAAAATGAAACCTTTATAATGATATGCCATGAAGTACTGCCCGAGCTCAGCGATGAAATACGACACCGGGAATCTGGTCGCAGCGTGGAAACAACAAGAAGAAAATGGCTTTTTTTGGTCAATTTATAAGCGAAACCAACCAAATTATTTGCTGTAACAACTCCTAAAGTAAGTATAAGCATTTGTTTGATGTAATTATTTCGTAGATTAGCAATAATTTGGTAAAATTTGACGAAAACGAACTCGGCCGATCGGCCATTTTTCGAACAAAATTTGCCTAGACTTGTCGGCGTTGTAATGGCAAACAGGAGTAAATATCGTGCAAAATAACAACAAATCTGAATAGCTGACTTAAAAACGATCTTAATGATTTATTATGGTCGTATGTTCTTGTATAATTCTGTTTTAATTTGTGAATTTCCAAAATAAATGATGATCCCGCTCGAGCGCACCATGGGGGGTCGCCCAATGGAAATACTAAAAAATCAATATAATATTCGCATTTTATTATATTGCTTTAATTTTTTCAATTTGCATTTGTGAAATAGTGCTTTTCATTTTACTTCCCCAAAGTTTGGTGCTAAAGTCATTTATTGTTTAAATATTTAACATTTTGTTATAGATTATAATAATATTTTTAATAATAATTAGCATAAATTAGCATAATTTGCAAAATGGGTTGTCTGACAAGACCCGAAAATCCAAAATTTGAATAGTAGAGGTAAAAACGATTCAAATGAGATATTGTGGTATTATTTTTGTGTTATTATGCCATGCTAATTCACAAATTTTCTGAGACCACCTGCTGCGAGTGGTTTTCGCACCAGACAAAAAAGAGTTAAGTATTATAAAAAAAGCCATTCCTTAACCAGCAGCTTCTGAAAAGTATTTACTAAATTATTAAACCACACTTCACTTACTATTCTGTTGTGTGGGATAGTGTTGATAAAACGCTTGCAGACAAGCTCCAGAAGCTACAAAACCGAGCAGCCCGTATCATTACAAGTGCTCCATATTCAATCCACACTTGTGATACGTTTTCTGACTTAACATGGTCAACTCTTGATCATAACAGGAAATGTCAGAAAGCTATTACGATGCATAAAATTGTTAATGGCCATACTCCATCCTATTTAACTAAAATGTCTGAAAAACCTTTTGGTTCAACTGTTTATGATCACAGATCAACCAATAATATTATCCAAATACCAAAAGTTCGAATTAAAAGCTTTAAAGATAGCTTTGGTATATCCGGACCTATGATGTGGAACTCTTTACCCGACTCATTGAAAAATGAGAAAAATCTTTCAAAATTTAAGAAAGAAATTCGGAACTACAACGCCTGCATTGACAACATTAATACTTAGTTTTATTCTCCTGTACATAATGTAAATATCTTAAGCAAATAACAAAAAAACCCAAAAAAAACCAAAAAAACTTGTAAATATAATTAGTTATCCTTTACACGGCTTCTATGTAGACCACAACTAGGAATTGTACTTGTAATTTTCATTTCTGATAGAACTACCGTGTTTAAATAAATTTTATCTATCTATCTATCTATCTATCTATCTATCTATCTATCTATCTATCTATCTATCTATCTATCTATCTATCTATCTATCTATCTATCTATCTATCTATCTATCTATCTATCTATCTATCTATCTATCTATCTATCTATCTGTCTGTCTGTCTATCTGTCTATCTGTCTGTCTGTCTGTCTGTCTGTCTGTCTGTCTGTCTGTCTGTCTGTCTGTCTGTCTGTCTGTCTGTCTGTCTGTCTGTCTGTCTATCCGTCCGTCCGTCCGTCTGTCTGTCTGTCTGTCCTTCTGTCTGTCTGTCTGTCTGTCTGTCTGTCTGTCTGTCTGTCTGTCTGTCTGTCTGTCTGTCTGTCTGTCTGTCTATCCGTCTGTCTGTCTATCCGTCTATCCGTCTATCCGTCTATCCGTCTATCCGTCTATCCGTCTGTCCGTCTGTCCGTCTATCCGTCTATCCATCTGTCCGTCTATCCGTCTATCCGTCCGTCCGTCTATCCGTCTATCCGTCCGTCCGTCCGTCCATCCATCCATCCATCCATCCATCCATCCATCCATCCATCCATCCATCCATCCATCCATCCATCCATCCATCCATCCATCCATCCATCCATCCATCCATCCATCCATCCATCCATCCATCCATCCATCCATCCATCCATCCATCCATCCATCAGATCATTTAACCAATCATAATTCAACATCATGTCCAGTTTTACATGATGAAACTGGCCTTTCCAGAGTTAGAGGATTTAAAATTGGATCACTAAACATCACTAGTCTTTCAAAACACATTGATGAATTACAAGTATATATAAAAGATGGTATTTTTGATGTTCTAGCAATTAATGAGACTAAATTAGACCAATTTGATTATTCTTTAAATAACCTCCCAGGTTATACCTGCATCCGTAAGGGTCGCAATAAGGCCGGAGGCCGGTTTGTATATATATTCGAAATTCTATCAATTTTGCAAGAAAACCTAATCTCGAAGACAAAAGTCTCGAAATGATCACAATTGAAATAAAAAAGCCACATTCTGATCCGTTTTTAATAACAACATGGTATAGACCACCAAAATCTCCTGTTGAGCTTTTCGACAAATTTGAAGAAATTTTAATTAAGCAATAGACTAATCTAACAAAGAATGCTATATTTTAGGAGATTTAGAATGTGATTTAATATCATCTAAAACTGGCTTTCATACTTCAAAACTGGTCAATTTATTGGATAATTATCAATTGATGCAATTAATTGAACAACCAACCCGTGTGACTGAAACAACAAAGATACTAATTGATCTTTTTATTACGAATAGTAAAGAAAATTTAATCAAATAGGTAACTATAGAGCGTTTTCATCTTACGTCATGGCGGCCATATTGGTGTACCAAAACAATGAAATGGCGGCCATATTGGTGTACAATATGGGAATTAGCTCTTTCTTATTCAAATATTTCGTATTGTTTCACCACTCCAATGGGCCACCGATCACGTGAGTGAAAACGCTCTATTAGTACCTCTATCAGTGATCATAATTTAATTTATGCAATTCGAAAAGTTGGGATTCGAAGAGGGTCACCTCGATTTATTGAGACTAGAAACTTTAAAAATTTTATTGAAGCAAAATTTATAGACGATATTAAAAACACAGTATGGCCATCCCAAACAATGGGGACGACATTAACATTGTTTGGGAAAGTGGAAATTTAAAAGGCAAAGTATTCTTGATAAGCATGCGCCTTGTCGAACAAAAAGAATACGCAACAAACCATCTCCCTGAATTAACTCAGAAGTAAAGCGTGAAATGTATGCCAAAGATTTATTAAAGAAAAAAGCCACAAAATCAAATTCACCTGCTGAGTGGCTGCAGTTTAAAGCAAAAAGAAATGCAGTTAGTCATTTGGTGAAGAAATCTAAAAATTTTACTATAAAAATGAATTGAAAAACAATTTAGGAAACTCAAAGGGTACTTGGAAAGTGTTAAATAACCTGATAGGTAAAAAAGCAAAAAGTACTGAGATAAATAAAATAAAAATTTCACCTTCTGAGTCTTTAACAAAAGCCAAAGACATAGCAAACACACTTAATACTCATTTCACAGAAATTGGTTCTAAACTTGCAAAATACCATCGCCGCCCAACAACAAATCATATAAAGATTACCTAAATAAATCTAATTCGATTTTTGGGTTTGAAAAGATTTCTTCTTTTCAAGTCCAAGCATACTAAAAACTAGTGGTGTAGCAAAGGCAGTCGGAGTAGATAAAATTTCAAACAAAATTTTGAAAATTCCAGCTCTATATATTTGTGAGTCCTTGGCTGTACTTTTCAATTTATCCTTACTAAGTAATACATTTCCTAGTGATTGGAAAATGGCAAAAGTGACCCCAATATTTAAAACAGGGGATCGCTGTGATTCAAGCAACTATAGGCCTATCTCGATTATTTCTGCAATTGCTAGAATATTTGAGAGACTTGTGTACACTCAACTAGAGAACTATGTTCAGAAACACAATTCGATTAATCCTAAACAATCTGGATTTCGTTCAATGTTTTCAACTGCAACAGCAATGTTAGATTTGACAAATGAATGGTGTTTTAACATTGATAGAAAACTTATAAACGGAGCCTTATTCCTTGACCTTAAAAAGGCATTTGATACTGTGGACCATGAAATCTTACTGAATAAGTTACAGTATCTAAGCTTAAATCAACCAGCAATTAACTGGTTTAAATCTTATCTCAGTGGTCGAACAAATGTGCACTGTGAATGGAATTTTATCACATGCACAGCAACTCTCTTGTGGGGTTCCACAAGGAACTATCTTAGGACCACTCCTTTTTCTAATTTACATTAATGATTTACCGAGTTGTGTTACCCATAGTTCTACGAGAATGTATGCAGATGATACAAAACTAACTGCACCGGGTGTAAATATATCAAACGGCTTCTAGGTAGACCAGAGCTAAGAATTTTTGTAATTTTTATTTCTGATAGAACCACCGTTGTTAAATAAAATGTTATGTTATGTTATCTGTCCGTCCGTCCGTCCGTCCGTCCGTCCGCCCGTCCGTCCGCCCGTCCGTCCGTCCGTCCGTCCGTCCGTCCGTCCATCCACCCACCCACCCATCTATCTATCTATTTCTAAAATTGTCAATCAACAATAATTATTTGTATTATAATTGCGTGTTTAATTTTTTTTATTGTCCTTATTCCTTGATTTTTATATAACTGAAACACTTGTTAAAATATATGTTATTAATTTTTTGTAAATATATTTCATTATATGGCTATACGGCTTTCATGTAAAGAAGTGTTTTACACTTATGAAACAACCGTATTTAAATAAAAGCGAAATCAATCAATAAATCTGTCTGTCTGCCTGCCTGCCTGCCTGCCTGCCTGCCTGTCTGTCTGTCTGTCTGTCTGTCTGTCTGTCTGTCTGTCTGTCTGTCTGTCTGTCTGTCTGTCTGTCTGTCTGTCTGTCTGTCTGTCTGTCTGTCTGTCTGTCTGTCTGTCATGTTTTTTTTCGTTCGTTTGTTTGTTCTTTTGCTCATTCATTCGAACTTTATTCTGTTTTATTCAGATACAAAACTCTATTAGAACGAACCCTGAGAATGTATGCTGTCTTTTCTAGAAAACAATCCCCGAGAAAGGTAATAGACCTTTCCACAAAGCAGCTACATGCATGTAGTTGCACTATCATTTTTTTTTATTCTATTTTTTATCTCAATTGTGTTACATCACTTTTTCAGGTTTACTTCGAGTACATGAACGAGGACATTCTCAAAAACGGATTTGCTGTAAGTATGAAGTACCGCCTGAGTATATACGACCATCCAATTCACATATCTAACTGTTCAGTTTGCTATGATTATATATTTATATCTTATTAGATGTTTTGGTGTGTAGTATCGCTGTCTATTTTTACGAGTTGTGCCGTATTTTGACGAGCCCGCAGGGTGAGTCAAAATACAAACAACGAGTAAAAATATACAGCGATACTACACACCAAAACATCTTATAAGAGATTTATTATACAACTGCTCTGATCAACAAACTTTTATGGGAAAAGAAAACTCTAAAAAGGCCAGAGAAGTAGCGTGACTTGCACCAGGACAAAACCAAGACAAAATAATAAGCATACATGAAGTAGCTCCCGAGTGATAAATTTGATTGGCTAACAAAATCTGTCAAACCGGTTTTCTACTATCCAAATAACTAACTATCCAAATATCGCTGTATATTTGTACTCATTTTTAGCGTTATTTGGACAGTTTTTAATGCAGTTGTATAATATATATATATATATATATATATATATATATATATATATATATATATATATATATATATATAGTATACAGCTCATTTATATGTACATCTACGTCACTACATGTGACATTTACACATCAAACAACCCGAAATATCTCAACAACGAAGCAAGGAAACGAAAAACTGCAAAATGTGTTACTTTGTTATTTTAAAAGCTCTTTTAAATAAGGCAAATTTATTTTTTCGCTTCAAGAAGGCACTTTAAACGTTGAATAGAAATTAATTTCAAAATTTCTTTTTTTTAGGAATTTCTTTTTTGCATTCTTCCTTTGATTAACATTCCAAGATTTCGAAACTTGTTATTACGTATGATGTGGAAAAAGCCAGACACACTGCAGGATGGGAAAGCGTTATTGAACAGAGATTGTGGGGTGTGCAGTGAATTTCCTACAAACACTCACCAGACGAGATGCGGTCATGTATTTTGTTATATATGTATAAAGGTAATGCTTTTCTACGTTAGTATAGTGTTTTTACACTAGCTTGAAGTTGGTAAAGTTTCAGTTGTTTTTGCTGTTCAATTTGTCGTAATAGTGCATGAGCCATCCAAAAATAAATCTATTAGTGCCACTAGGGGGGGGGGGGGGGGCAAAGGCTAATCCTCGAGTCCGGAGGTAGGGCCGAAGGCCCAGAGTCCGGGGAGGGTGCTAATCTCGGTATGCGTGGACATCATTTACACGCGAAATTACACGCGAGATGAAAAACTAGAGGTAATTCTGAAACCTGTTTATCCCCGAACCGGGCGACGGGCCGAAGGCCCGGAGCCCGGTGAGGGTGCTAATCTCGACACGCGTGAAGTCCATTTTACACGCGGTAGTACACGCGAAATTACACGCAAGTGGGAAAGAAATTCTGCGAGGTGTTTATATATGTGTTATCAAATCCACAACTTGCGCAGTTCGGATAGCAGGGTACTGGTAACTAATCCGTTAAATTATTCAAATTATTTAAATTTACGTCAGCAAATTATAATTTACAAGTTCGGTTGGATTACAAAATAGTTTTTCAACGATCATGACGAAAGAAATCTTTGCCAGAAAAAAAGGTTTCAGCTAAAATGTACATTAATATTACTATGAAAAAAGACCAAGGAAAGAAGGCTAACAAGAGATGTGGCAGCGAGAAAAAGACAACAATAAATACGACTTAAAACCACTGGAAAAATCCTAAAAACTAATACGATAAAGACAGAAAACGATGCCGACCAAAATGTAACTGAAAGAAGGAGGATGTGTCCTGAAACTGTTCAAAGCCTGTAAAGAATTTTGCTCTGGTGTATTCTACATAACTCGAGAGGGAACGATGAAGAAATTTTGAAACAAACGGCTTTTTAGATCATGAAGAGAAATGAATGATGCCTTGTCATATTTATGTGACAACAACGAAAAAAGTAAGAAACCACGAACGAGAAAAACAATCCGAAAAGAGTAGACTGAATTGGCAGTGTTTGTGGTCACAAAAGCAGAAGAAAGTTTAACGGTAGGAGATTCGTATTTAACAGTTTAGCTGAGTTAAAACAGAAGAAATCTTGAAAATGAAAATTAATATAAATAATATATTGTCAAGAATTGTCTTTCAACGCTAGGACGTTGACATTGTGTGATTTGTGTCTTTTCTTGGCCACTGTTTATATATATTTTTGAATGAAGATTTGTCATTTGGTTGATCTCGTTTTGGTTTTATTTAATATTGACATTGCATGTCCTTTCGGTGTGTCAATACCATAGAAATAATACACGACTACAGATGAACCTTGCTAGCTAATTTTCTGGATGTTTTCCGATCTGTGTTCATTAATACAACAAAAACAGAAATTAGGGGGGGGGGGGGGGGGGAAGGGGGGTTAAAAAATGCATATAAAGCGGGCGACGGGTTGTTGCGTTCATGTATTTCTAGTATATCTGTATATATGAAACAAATACTGATAACTAACGTGTTGAAATTATGGTGGCTCCACACAGTTTCTTGAAAAATGGAAAATACAAGTTTGAAGTCCAAGGCACGTGCATAAACAACTCGGAAAAAGACTAAAACTAAATGTTATGCATAGTTAAACAGTCTGGCAATAAAAAAACTGTTACCAAATAAATAGCAACAGTTGTTGCTATGGCAACAATGACTTTTCAAAATGGCGGCCAATTACTCTTCAAACTAATTTAATTCGAAAAAAAACTTTGGTGACCCCCAATTTTTTTTTCATTAAAACTTTTGTTGAAGTATGAGTAATCAATAGGCCGATTTAAAAAATTCTGTAGAACCAAATTTTTTAAACATTAACAAACATCATTTTTCGGGGGAAAAAAATATTCCTTTTACAGAATTTTTTTAAAATCGGCCTATTGATTACTTGTACTTCAAGAAAAGTTTTAATGAAAAAAAAATGGGGGTCACCGAAGTTTTTTTCTAACTAAATTAGTTTGAAGGGTAATTGGCAGCCATTTTGAAACGTCATTGTTGCCATAGCAACAACTCTTGCTATTTATTTGGTAACAGTTTTTGATTGTCAGACTGTTTAACTATACATAACATTTAGTTTTATTCTTTTCCCGAATTGTTTAATCATGTGGTTTGGACTCTCAAACATGTATTTTCCATTTTTCAAGAAACTCTGTGGAGCCACGTTAACGTTCAGACTGAGAAGGTAAAACTAAAAAGAGATGTGGCAGCGAAAAGCGGCAACAATAAAACACGACTCGAAACCACTGAAAAAAGCCGAAAACTTGGGATACAAACGAAAAAGATGCCGACAAACTCGAACTGTGACTGAAGGAAAAGGATGTTTCCTGTGGCTGTTTAAGCCGGTTAGAAATTGTGCACTGGTATATTTTACTTAACTTGAGAGAGAACAATGAAGAAAAAATCGAAACGAACAGCTTTTTACAGCTTGAAGAGAACCGAGTAATTGTCGTTTTTTGTTAACAACGAAGAAGAAAACCTGGAGAAATCAAACGTCTTGGATAAAAAGACAATCTGAAAATAGTGCACTGAATAATTGCACTGAATTAGCAGTGTTTGTGGTGAAAAATTTTAACGGTAGGACATTCGTATTTATTGGTTTAGCGGATTGAAGTTGGTATATCCAAAATCTATTCAGTCACGCAAAAAAATATAAAACGGCAGAAATCTTGTCAACCATTATAAATTTTATATCTTGTTACCTTTGTTTACCGACGGGACTTTAAAGTCCCAAGTAGAAAAGGGACTTTATGCGTCAGTAGGGGTGCTCAAGAAGCCTCTAGGGACCTTTGAGTACAGTCCGTGTGTTCCCTTCAACAAACTGGAAACGATTTGAGAGGTGAAAGTTAATTTCAGCGGTTTCACTTTAGAGTTCAAAATGGCGACACCTCGAGGTTGAGAGCTGTGGGGAAGGTGAGTGGCTTTTCCATAATTTAGCAGGGTTAGCAAAAGATTCATGGTATAGGAATTGTGTGTGTGTGTGTGTTAGGTTGTCAAGAGTAGTTCCATTGTGTATTTTCTGTAGCAAACAAAAATCGATGTTAGAAATAAGCGATTGTTTGTATGGGACTTCTAAGTCCCGACGTATGCTATTGCGGGCCACGCTCTGCCTGTGTTATGTTGGTCTAACTTTCTATTATTGACACCGTTGGGGCATCTGATGCCAATTATTTGTTTTTATATTCAATTCTCAGGTTCACTAGTGTATTTTAATTGCTATATCTGGTTTGAATATATGTTCAGTCATATTGTTGATAACCTGATGTGGCTATAATTTCTGACTTTAAGCAATAACTTGCAAAAAAATAAACAAAAGGTCTTTTGCACATTTTAGATTTTTAAAATGAAACGTTCCAAAAGATACAATGTTAATGAGGTATTGGATATGTGGGATGAAATACCCGATGATAATTGTCAAGACACTGACGAGTCATCATCTGGTGATGAAAATGTAGCTGATGATAATAATAATAATTTGTCAGTACAATCCTGATCAAGATGAACTTGATATCATTGAAACACCTAAAACTGTAGCAACAGAAATCACAGTTGCACCTGAAATTGGACATTCAAGAACAGCTCAAGCCCCAAAACAGCAAAAGAAGACAAAAAAATGGTGAAAGAAGTGCTTGCAAGAAGGAAAAGACTGTTGTTGAGAATGTGCAAAAGGTTGAAGGTTTTTTGTCTGAAAATGGTCTAACTGTCCCACTTTCACCAGACCAGATCAAGGACTTGCAGCGACTGCTTCTGGGCTCTGGCAAGGCAAGTGAAAAGTTGAGTGTGGCACAAATTCAGAAATTAATTGAAATTGCAATCCGAGGCTGGAAAAAAAAGAAGAAGGCAATGGAAAATAATACATTCAACTTTCCAGAAGGTAAATAAATAAATAAATAAATAAATAAGTAAGTAGAGAGATTGCAGTACTGAATGATTTACAGGTATGCCCCATTTTTTTAATAATCTTTCAGTAATCTTATTTTTTTTTGGATAGATTTCTTTTACAATTGTTATTTGTCTTTCTTGTTTCTCCTAGGGTCAGTTGTGGAACACTTTGCTAATTGCATTACACCGGCTGATGTTTTTCTCCAGTATTTTGATACTGCCATTGTCGATCAGATTTTATTCCAGGCAAATTTATATATCAACCAGAAGCAGCGGTCTGTCCCACATGTAACTCGAGCTGAATTGTATTGCTTCCTTAGCATAAATATGGTGATGTCTTATCACAAGCTACCCTCGTGGACCGATTACTGGAGGAGTGACCAAGATCTAAGTGTTCCTTTTATATCCTCAACACTAACCAGAAATACTGTAGGTTTGCTCAAATCCTGTCCAACTCGCACGTAAATGATAACACATCCATCCCTGCTGATAACCGGGACAAATTGTACAAAGTTCGTCCACTAATTGATGCTGTGAACAGTAACTATGTAAAGCTATACCACGTGTCCAGAAAGCTGAGTGTCGATGAGAGCATGATCTTGTTCAAGGGGCGACATTCCATCAAGCAATATAACCCCATGAAACCAATCAAGCGTGGGTACAAGTTGTGGGTAAGAGCTGATATGGATGGATATATCAGCAAGTTTGATGTGTACCAGGGGAAAGCTGATGCCAATGCATCGGCTGTTGAGGAAGATGATGAAGGTACCAAGTTTGGTCTTGGTGAAAGAGTTGTCCAAACCATGACTGTGGACTTGTTCAACAAAAATCATCAACTGTTCTTTGATAATTATTTCACATCTGTTCCTTTGATGAAGTATCTCAAGACGAATGGTGTCAACGCTTGTGGTACAATTCGCACAAATCGGAAAGTATTACCAGTTGGAATGGATGAAGGTCTTAATCGTGGCGAGTTTGATTATCGTGTGTCACTGGATGGACTTGTTATCTTCAAATGGCAAGATAACAGATCCGTTTCTGTTTTATGTAATTTCCATGGAACTGAAATTTCATCTGTTCAGAGAACCCAAAAGGGTGGTTCTAAAAGTGAGTTTTCTTGTCCTGTAGCCATTAAAGATTATAACCAAAACATGGGAGGTGTTGATAAAGCCGACATGTTATGTGCTGTGCACGGTCTTAACAGAAAGTCCAAAAAGTGGTGGCACAGGATCTTCTTTGGAATTGCGGATCACACAATGGTAAATGCTCAGGTTGCATACTGTAAGCTTAAAGGGGAAACTATGTCTGTTTTGGAGTTCAGAAGAGCCGTGGCACAGTCACTCATCACGATTGCAACCCCAGTGAAGGTGGGGCGACCGAGATCAACTCCATACCCTCAGGAATAGTGCCCCTAACCTCGAAATTTTTTATTGTCTTATTTGGAAGAACTGTTAAAATGATAAACTAACTTCTTTCGAAGATTTTCGCTTTTTCGCTTTGTTTTTGAGATATTTCATTTTGTTTGATATGCAAATGTATGGAATTACGTCACACATGCATAATGACTTATCAGAGAATGTTATATATTTTTGCGTTCATCAAATAAAAACACTAAGTATGAATAACATGTGTGCGTGTTTATTTTATTTTTATTTTATTTTACAAGATTTGCCAGATAAGACACACGTACAATCAACAAATATAAAGGAAATAAATAGTGATATAAATTAAATACAAAGGCAGGGACTGACCACAGAGATAAATCTCCAATAACGGGGTCCCAATAAATAAATAAATAAATAATTAAATAAATAAATAAATAATTAATTAAATAAATAAATAAATAAATAAATAAATAAACAAATAAAATCGATCTAACAACACACTCTCACAGATAGACTGTGGAGCGAACGAGTTGTGTGGCACTTAACACATACAGATTTAAATGTTTTTGGGTTTTCCGGATCATAGATATCATCAGTAAGATCTAGATAGTATTTGTACAAAGCAGTTTTGACTGATGCTATAGATCTGGTAGTGTCTCTTATGGAACCAGGGAGAGTGTTCCAGACACTGGGAGCTCTAATATAATAGCTGTTCTGAAAACTTACTGTTCTACATTTTGGTAGATTTAGTACGAGGCCATTACTAAGATTGGTATTCCTGGTTACTCGTAAAGGAACCCTAATAGAGATATTTTTGTTACAGTTCTTAGTTATACATTTATATAGATAAACTAGATCTAGGTATTCGTGCCAGTAACATATTGGGAGGATACCGATAGAATGAAGTCTTTCCTTGTACGAGACATCTGTACGATAAGGGAGCGATAAAATAAACTTGGTCGCACGTCGTTGTACGCTTTCAATGGCAAGAATGTTATTCACCGTTTGGGGTGCCCACACTTGACTACCGTAGGCCAGCTTGCTTCGTACAATTGAGAGGTAGAGGACCTTTCGGGCATTATGGTCGTGGATATCAGCCGCTGATCGTTTGATAAAGCCCAGCATCTTGTTGGCCTTGGACGATATTTCCTGGACGTGTTTGTTCCATTTCAGATCAGATGTAACAATTATGCCAAGATCTTTTTGATATCTGGATCGCTTAATGGGGGTGTCAAGAAGTTGATACTGTGTGGTGATTGGTCGAGTGCTTCTAGAGATGTTTAGAACACCACACTTACTTTGGTTTAAGTCCATTTTCCAATCGTGGCACCACTTGACGAGACTGTTAAGATCCAACTGCAGATTGTTGCTATCTTCTATATTTTGGACAGTGCGGTAATACTTGGTGTCGTCTGCAAACATTGCCACATCTGTTCCACTGGAAATAGACCGAGGAAGGTCGTTAACAAAAACAAGGAATAGGAGAGGTCCAAGGATTGACCCCTGAGGCACTCCAGACAAAACCGGGAGTGTTTGAGAGGTTTCACCAAGTACAGTAACTCTCTGGTAACGCCCAGAGAGGTAATTTCTAAACCAGCGTAGAAGATTACCTCTTACGCCAAACTGATTGTGAAGCTTGACCAGCAGGAGGTTATGCCTAACCTTGTCGAAGGCTTTTGCAAAGTCGAGGTAGATAGAGTCGACTTGGTATCTGTTGTCTAACGCATTGTTAATGTCGTGGAGAACATGTAAGAGCTGTGACGTCGTCGATTTGCCCTTGAGAAAGCAAAATTGTAGATCGTGGAGCTGAGCTGACACGTGATCTATAAGCCTGTTGTAAATGCAACGCTCGAATACTTTTGCGCTACTTCCACTCGGATGGCAGTTTACCTATGGATAAGCTTTTGTTGAACAGCTCGCACAAAGATAAACATATGTTCGATGAACAGCTTTTCAGTAGTTTCGCAGGGATTTTGTCAGGTCCAGTTGCTTTGTTCCCGTCAAGATTTCTAAGTACGCAGTAGACTTCCTCAGGTGTTAGGGAGAGCTCAGAGATGGTATTAGTTGTCGAGTCTTCAGAAGGATTGGAGAATAGATGTTCGTCGCTAGTTTCAGAGGGCTTGAATACAGAGTAGAAGTAGCGATTTAGCAGATTGGCAATGTCAATTGGATTACTAACTGTAGGAGACGCTGTATCTTGATGGGACCAAGTCATTTTGTTAGGAATATTTGAGTGCTTGGAGACTGCCTTGAAAACTGACCAGAACTTCTTACTACTTGATTTTAATAGGGCCGGAAGAGATTGAAAAAACTGCTTGCGTTTAGTGCTGATTAGTGACTTGGCTGCCCGTCGAAGTTCCCGGAATTTTTCCCACAGCTTAGGGCATGATCTTCGCCTAGCCTTTTTTCTGCACGTGTCTTTTTTCATAAGGAGATGTTTCACTGCACTGTACTGTACTGTACTGTACTGTACTGCACTGCACTGCACTGCACTGCACTGCACTGCACTGCACTGCACTGCACTGCACTGTACTGCACTGCACTGTACTGTACTGTACTGCACTGCACTGCACTGCACTGCACTGTACTGTACTGTACTGTACTGTACTGTACTGTACTGCACATATCCAACACGAGCCGGTGTTCTTCCTCCAATTTCTAAATACAGCCAAGCAGGTGAGGTGAAATGTTTCTCCCACAACACCAAATTTCTCGATTTTAGAAGACTCTTGTTCGAGAATGAAACAGATACACAAACTTCTCCGATAAGTCATTGTGCATGTGTGACGTAATTCCAGACATTTGCATATGAAACAAAATGAAATATCTCAAAACAAAGCGAAAAAGCGAAAATCTTCCAAAGAAGTTACTTTATCATCAAGTTTAAAGTTCTTCCAGATAAGACAATAAAAAATTTAGAGGTTGTCTTTGGACGCTAGAAGGTAGCATTATGTTTCTTCATCGCCACTGTTAATCTGTTATCTATTTTCAAATGAAAATTTGCCGATTGACTTCGCACGCTTTCTTTTATAGTATACAAAAAACAGGGGGTGTAGTGCAGAAATACGTATGAAGCGGGCGAGAGGGTATTGCGTTCATGTATTTCTAGTAGGGCTATTGTATTCATGGTGATGGAGGTCAACATCCCTAGTTTAAATTATTAAAGTATTTCTAGATGTGGCATTGTCAGAGGGAAATGGCAAATAGTTTTCTGACTCTAACCCCAACTGAACAGGCAGTTTTCCAGCATGAAAGCTAGAAATGCCATTACATTGTTATGTAATTTGTTTTATTGTATAAACTTTTATGATACTATAATATATTACATTAAACATTTTTAGACCTCTAAAAATCAGCATACGGTATCTGCAGTGCAACAAAAAAGGAGCCATTTTGTCCATATTTTTCAAATACTTTCTAGACCCTAAATAGATCGCAAAATAGAAGTTTAGATCTGTATAACATGGCGGCATACGGCAAAATAATGTGATAAACCGACTTTTCTGAAAAACGATAGATGACACTTTGGTAAACGCTATCACACGCGTATTCATTTTATACCACGCATAAAGACCTTTTAAAAAATGTATGTCACCCTTTGTCCCCTAGAGTGGTACCAACAAACCGTCTGGCTCATACACTATTTAACAATTAGTCACCGAAGTCGAGGTGATTATCGTTGAATATTTACCGTCCGCGAAGCGGCGACTTAATAGAAAATAGGCATGGTTTGGAAGCGCAACAAAAGTCACTGTTTTATGTTTTTGTTCAGGTTTATGGAAATTTTTGCACTTTCACGGTTACTGAACATATTGTGTTTTCTGTATAATGAAGCAATCATCCAATAGCAACGTTTGGGTTCAATCACTCAACCGCACTATTTAAATATTAATAAACCTAAAACAAACGATTTGGCACCTTCATGTACCCATAGATCATGGAAGGAAGAAGGGGAACTCAAAACTCTATAGACTCAGACTCAATTCAACTCATCCAAGTGTAAGGTGTTACACATGTCTAGGAAGAAGATTAGCTCCACAGCTGCACTCCAATACCATCTGAATGGTGAGCCACTGGAATGTGTACCGTATATCACTGACCTGGGCGTCACCATATCCACGAATTTATCCTGGACGAGGCACATTGAGGACATGTGTGTTACGGCCAACAAAATCTTAGACCTTGCTAAACGAGTCTGGCAGAAACATCGTCGACATCCACACGCGCACGCTCCTGTTCTGTGTTGTTGTGTGGCCACGGCTTGAGTATGCATCATGTGTATGTTCACCTTACACGGCCAAGCATCGTAGGCTGATAGAGAACATTCAACGCAGAGGCGTGAAATTAGTGATTTAGTATTCCTGTTTATACACAGATCCGGCCTACTCAATGTTAATTATGATCAGTACTGCATACCTGTAACTAGCAATTATTCTACGCGCAACTTTGACCCTAATAATTACTCCACATCCGTTTTTCATAACCAGGCCTATTTTCGACACTCTTATTTTCCTCGTAGTGATGTTTTTGGAAGAACCTTCCTACTAACATCAAAACCTCTTCTACTTTAACTGCGTTTGAGGTCCGACTATTGTAATTGTTAATTATTATTATTATTATTTCTCTATTAAGGGGTTGAATTTCAATTGGAAATTCAATTTCAATTGGAAATTCATTTCTGTTTTCTTCCCCTGTCACAACACATTATTTGTTATATAATATTTCTTGTGACGAATTTAATAAAATCAAAATTTGTTGGATAGGCAACTTACCAAATCCAGAAACGAAGTTTGTACAACTATTGCTTAAATTCGGTAATAGCTGAACGTAGCCATGTGGGACCGCGCGCCCGTTAGGTGCTTTAGCCATTTATAATTGTACTAGAAATACATGAATACAACAACCCCTCGCCTGCTTTATATGCATTTTTTAACCCCACTACCCCCCCCCCCTCTCCTAATTTCTGTTTTTGTTGTATTAATGACACACAGATCATCTTTACATTTTATATGTCTTTTTGAAACACACATCCCCTGATTAAAATATTAAAGCCCTCCTAATATGCATAATTTATTGGGTGACTAACTGTTTACTTTCGGATTTCTGATTTGAAAATAGAACATATGAAAGCAAAACTTAGGTTTCATTAATTGAACTATAGCTGTAAAACATATATTCATCGTTTATAGGTTTCCAAGGGAATTATTTTTAGCAAGTCTTTAAATGGCTCCCCTCTGCTGTTCTGCATACATGTTTTGCAAAGGCAGAATTAAAAGTTAACAGCTTCAAAACTACATTTATAATATAAAGGTCTGAGATAAAAACAATTCAGTAGAATCGGATTCCAGAAAGAAATATTAAACAGACAACGTTTCTGGCGAAAATTTGGAAATACTGCCTAGAAAATCGGCTAAGTCGGCCCATGAGAGTATTATAAATAATAAGAAGTGCATATACACAGTCAATGAAAAACACCACGTCCAGATAAGTTTTACAAGTTTTTAAAAAGGTAAGCACGAATATAAGTGGAGCTGTATGTCATTTAGGTTTAAGCGAAAACATGAAAACAACACAGTGTATTAGACTTTATATAATAGATGCTAGATTAAGTTTAACGGACGAGTGACTATAAAAGGGCTTTTATTTATACGTATTGCCGGTCTTGGAACTTAATATCAGCAAAATAAATATACAAATCCCCTACCTGAATTACCTCAAACACTGCCAATTCAGATCGACTTTTTGTTTACCATACAGCGTTTAGTGTCTTTAATATCTTCAGGTTTTCTGGTTTCTCTTCAAGATATATTAAACCGCCGTTTGTTGTTTTAGTAGAGCGGGCTCCATTTCGTTTCTTTCGTTTCGCAAAATATAGCCATAGATTTAGTTTAAAATTTTGTGGTGCTTCATTGTCAGTCACCAATTAGAAGTTTCAGGTGCTGAATACTTAGTTAGAAGTGGTTGGATATCCTATTTACAATGTGTAGTATTTCACCACTACGTCACTACACGTGTGGTGTTAGGTTGCTGCTAATTATTTACATAAATATTTCACACTAACCTCTAGTTATATAAAAATATCTTACACAAAGTGGTTATAGTTCTAGTTATATAAAAATATCTTACACAAAGTTGGTATTTAACATGAATTTAAGTCCGGTTGGAGTATAGTAATAATATCTCTTTTCCTTCGACTCTCCTTATTAAGATGGCTTGAATGACTGTCACATTGATAAATGGGCATGATCCGGAAGTTGCCATTGCTGCACCTTCTTATGTGTTCACTTACCGCTAAGTGGCTATATTCTTCGTGATTTATTTGCTGTCTCTGTAGCGTTACTCGCTGGCGGAGGTTTTCTGTTTGACCAACATAAAAACTTCTGCATTTCGCGCAAATGAGAATGTATATAATATTACGCGATTTGCAGCAAATAAATCACGAAGAATATAGCCACTTAGCAGTAAGTGAACACATAAGAAGGTGCAGCAATGGCAACTTCCGGATCATGCCCATTTATCAATGTGACAGTCATTCAAGCCGCTTAATAAGAGAGTCGAAGGAAAGAGATATTATTACTATACTGCAACCGGACTTAAATTCATGTTAAATACCAACTTTGTGTAAGATATTTTTATATAACTAGAACTATAACAACTTTGTGTAAGATATTTTTATATAACTAGAGGTTAGTGTGAAATATTTATGTAAATAATTAGCAGCAACCTAACACCACACGTGTAGTGACGTAATGGTGAAATACTACACATTGTAAATAGGATATCCAACCACTTCTAACTAAGTATTCAGCACCTGAGGAGCTTCTAATAAAAGCGAAAACGTTTGTGCAGAATGAGTGTTATTTACTGATATCCTTTATTCCATCTTCATCGTTTCCACAACGAACTTTTTCTATATACTTTTACTTGTGTGATCAATCTACACATTACTATATATATATATATATATATATATATATATATATATATATATATATGTATATATATATGTGTGTATATATATATATATATATATATATATATATATATATATATATACAGCTGCCAGATTTTCGTCTGCCTTGCTTTTTCTACACGCGTGTAAAATGAACTCCACGCGTGTCGAGATTAGCACCCTCGCCGGGCTACGGGCCTTCGCTACTTACCTCGCGCGAGGTAACTATCGCGAAATAGGCGGTTCAGCTAGACCAATCAGAGGACGAGAAATTCAATAATTTTACTAAAAGTAGTTAAGCGTGGCTCCACACAGTTTCTAGAAAAATGGAAAATACAAGTTTGAGAGTCAAAACACGTGGATAAGCAATTCGGAAAAAGAATAAAACTAAATGTTTTGCATAGTTAAACAGTCTCACAATCAAAAACTGTTACCAAACACATAGCAACAGTTGTTGCTATGGTAACAATGACGTTTCAAAATGGCTGCCAATTACCCTTCAAACTAATTTAATTCGAAAAAAAACTTTGGTGACCCCCAATTTTATTTCCATCAAAACTTTTCTTGAAGTATGAGTAATCAATAGGCCGATTTTAAAAATATTCTGTAGATCCAAATTTTTTTAAAAATTATCAAACATGATTTTTCCGAAAAGAAAATTATTCGTTCTACAAATTATTTTTAAAATCGTATTGATTAAAATATTTCCAAACATGACATTTAAAAGTAATCTATTTTTTGACCAGAAGTTCCCTTGACTTTTCGTTCCTTTTCGAACAAAGCAGACTTTAGTATTTTACTGTCTTATGCCAGACGATTTTACATCAAGTGAGGAGCCCTCGTTATAAACTCTTTGTTTACTGCATCGTTCTTTTTCGAACGAAGCGGAGTTTAATATTTTACTCTTGAAGCCTGACGACGAGTCTGTAGTATTTTATTCTGGCTAAAGCCAGACGATTTTATTCAGCACGGAGAAAGATCCAGCCCTCAAAGTGTTAAAACCTATCTCTTTAACACTTTGAAGACTGACGACGAGTCTTTAGTATTTTGGCTAACGCCAGACGATTTTATTCAGCACAGGAAGAGATCCAGGCCTCAAAGTGTTAAGGAGTTGAACGAATTGCCTCTTTTTCCTGTTAATTAACAATTATTCGGTGAAGTACAGGTGAATAATGCTGGATATTCGCCGAGCCGCCGCGGCGAGGTGAATATCTACACTATTCACCGACACTGAGTTGAATAATTGTTGGTATGCATGCATGCAGTCTCTGAGTGCCCTTTATCTAGCTTTTATATATACTTTCTTCTGTTGGTAGTAATTGTTATGTTGGATTATTTTTTCAGGCCAACTCTATGGCAGATCCTTCGTTTCGTTGTCCAGTGTGCGGTGAGGTCGTGTATGACGTCATTGAGCCTGCAAGAATCTGACAGGTAACAATCAAGCGAGACTTAACTTATATGCACGATAGGCGTTTGGTATAGACGTTCGTCTGGCTCAATGACTAAGAAAAGATTTCTGAGCTCCAGACGTGCATGGGTCAAACTTGCAACCTTCTAATGACCGATTGAATAGACGCTACTGAAGCCTGAGTGGGTTGCAAATT
>OZ036006.1:12875315-12885744 GCA_964035015.1 Corallium rubrum | reverse complement strand
CATTACGTTACAGACGCAAAAACGCACACTCTGTGTCAGACATGATGCAGAATGATGTCAGATCTGTTCATAAAAATGTAGCGATCCCTGATACAGCCTGTTGCAGTATCATCTATGATACGCCTATGATATCATTTCTGTATCATTCCTGCAGCTACAACAGACTGTTCAGAACAGATTCTGTTGAACTGTATCAGCCTGACACTGTCAGTGCTGTATATCAGTTTGATAGAACAGACTGAACAGGTATGTTGTCTAAGGAGTTATCGCAGTCTGTTAGAAATCCTAACTAAATGTTTCTACATCAGTGCTGGTACATTCTGTAGCTGTCATGCTGTACCAAGGGTCGCTACACTTCTCTGAACAGATTTAATATGATCAGAGCTGATCAGACTGCGTTTTTACGTGTGTACTTTGTGATACCTTTCTTTGCGAACCAAGACACAAGACGTAAGACAAGGCGCACAAGAAACAAGCAAGACAAGGCGAAAAACAAGACGCAAGACAAGACGCAAGACAAGACGCAAGACAAGACGCAAGACAAGACGCAAGACAAGACGCAAGACAAGACGCAAGACAAGACGCAAGACAAGACGCAAGACAAGACGCAAGACAAGACGCAAGACAAGACGCAAGACAAGACGCGACAAGACGCAAGACAAGACGCAAGACAAGACGCAAGACAAGACGCAAGACAAGACGCAAGACAAGACGCAAGACAAGACGCAAGACAAGACGCAAGACAAGACGCAAGACAAGACGCAAGGCAAGACGCAAGGCAAGACGCAAGACAAGACGCAAGGCAAGACGCAAGGCAAGACGCAAGGCAAGACGCAAGGCAAGACGCAAGACGCAAGACAAGACGCAAGGCAAGACGCAAGGCAAGACGCAAGGCAAGACGCAAGGCAAGAGGCAAGGCAAGTAGGCAAGGCAAGGCAAGGCAAGGCAAGGCAAGGCAAGGCAAGGCAAGGCAAGGCAAGGCAAGGCAAGGCAAGGCAAGGCAAGGCAAGGCAAGGCAAGGCAAGAGGCAAGGCAAGGCAAGGCAAGGCAAGGCAAGGCAAGGCAAGGCAAGGCAAGAGGCAAGGCAAGGCAAGAGGCAAGGCAAGGCAAGAGGCAAGGCAAGGCAAGAGCAAGGCAAGGCAAGAGGCAAGGCAAGGCAAGAGGCAAGGCAAGGCAAGAGGCAAGGCAAGGCAAGAGGCAAGGCAAGGCAAGGCAAGAGGCAAGGCAAGGCAAGAGGCAAGGCAAGAGGCAAGGCAAGAGGCAAGGCAAGGCAAGAGGCAAGGCAAGGCAAGAGGCAAGGCAAGGCAAGGCAAGAGGCAAGGGCAAGAGGCAAGGCAAGAGGCAAGGCAAGGCAAGAGGCAAGGCAAGGCAAGAGGCAAGGCAAGGCAAGAGGCAAGGCAAGGCAAGAGGCAAGAGGCAAGAGCAAGGCAAGAGGCAAGGCAAGGCAAGAGGCAAGGTAAGGCAAGAGGCAAGGTAAGGCAAGAGGCAAGGCAAGGCAAGAGGCAAGGCAAGGCAAGAGGCAAGGCAAGGCAAGAGGCAAGGCAAGGCAAGAGGCAAGGCAAGGCAAGAGGCAAGGCAAGGCAAGAGGCAAGGCAAGAGGCAAGGCAAGGCAAGAGGCAAGGCAAGGCAAGAGGCAAGGCAAGGCAAGAGGCAAGGCAAGGCAAGAGGCAAGAGGCAAGCAAGGCAAGAGGCAAGGCAGAGGCAGAGAGGCAAGGCAAGGCAAGAGGCAAGGCAAGGCAAGAGGCAAGGCAAGGCAAGAGGCAAGGCAAGGCAGAGCAAGCAAGGCAAGAGGCAAGGCAGGCAAGAGGCAAGCAAGGCAAGAGGCAAGGCAAGAGAGCAAGGCAAGGCAAGAGGCAAGGCAAGGCAAGGCAAGGCAAGAGGCAAGGCAAGGCAAGAGGCAAGGCAAGGCAAGAGGCAAGGCAAGGCAAGAGGCAAGGCAAGAGGCAAGGCAAGGCAAGAGGCAAGGCAAGGCAAGCAGGCAAGGCAAGGCAAGGCAAGAGGCAAGGCAAGGCAAGAGGCAAGGCAAGGCAGAGGCAAGGCAAGGCAAGAGGCAAGGCAAGGCAAGAGGCAAGGCAAGGCAAGAGGCAAGGCAAGGCAAGAGAGGCAAGGCACGAGGCAAGAGGCAAGGCAAGGCAAGAGGCAAGGCAAGGCAAGAGGCAAGAGGCAAGGCAAGAGGCAAGGCAAGGCAAGAGGCAAGGCAAGGCAAGAGGCAAGGCAAGGCAAGAGGCAAGGCAAGGCAAGAGGCAAGGCAAGGCAAGAGGCAAGGCAAGGCAAGAGGCAAGGCAAGGCAAGAGGCAAGGCAAGAGGCAAGAGGCAAGGCAAGAGGCAAGGCAAGGCAAGAGGCAAGGCAAGGCAAGAGGCAAGGCAAGGCAAGAGGCAAGGCAAGGCAAGAGGCAAGGCAAGGCAAGAGGCAAGGCAAGGCAAGAGGCAAGGCAAGGCAAGAGGCAAGGCAAGGCAAGAGGCAAGGCAAGGCAAGAGGCAAGGCAAGGCAAGAGGCAAGGCAAGGCAAGAGGCAAGGCAAGGCAAGAGGCAAGGCAAGGCAAGAGGCAAGGCAAGGCAAGAGGCAAGGCAAGGCAAGAGGCAAGGCAAGGCAGGCAAGGCAAGGCAAGGGCAAGGCAAGGCAAGAGGCAAGGCAAGGCAAGAGGCAAGGCAAGGCAAGAGGCAAGGCAAGGCAAGAGCAAGGCAAGAGGAGGCAAGGCAAGGCAAGAGGCAAGGCAAGGCAAGAGGCAAGCAAGGCAAGAGGCAAGGCAAGGCAAGAGGCAAGGCAAGGCAAGAGGCAAGGCAAGGCAAGAGGCAAGGCAAGGCAAGAGGCAAGGCAAGGCAAGAGGCAAGGCAAGGCAAGAGGCAAGGCAAGGCAAGAGGCAAGGCAAGGCAAGAGGCAAGGCAAGGCAAGAGGCAAGGCAAGGCAAGAGGCAAGGCAAGGCAAGAGGCAAGGCAAGAGGCAAGGCAAGGCAAGAGGCAAGGCAAGGCAAGAGGCAAGGCAAGGCAAGAGGCAAGGCAAGGCAAGAGGCAAGGCAAGGCAAGAGGCAAGGCAAGGCAAGAGGCAAGGCAAGGCAAGAGGCAAGGCAAGGCAAGAGGCAAGGCAAGGCAAGAGGCAAGGCAAGGCAAGAGGCAAGGCAAGGCAAGGCAAGGCAAGAGGCAAGGCAAGGCAAGAGGCAAGGCAAGGCAAGAGGCAAGGCAGAGAAGAGGCAGAGGCAGAGGCAAGGCAGAAGACAAGGCAAGGCAAGGCAGAGGCAAGAGGCAAGGCAAGGCAGAGGCAAGGCAAGGCAAGAGGCAAGGCAAGGCAAGAGGCAAGGCAAGGCAAGAGGCAAGGCAAGGCAAGGCAAGGCAAGGCAAGGCAGGCAAGGCAAGAGGCAAGGCAAGGCAAGAGGCAAGGCAAGGCAAGAGGCAAGGCAAGGCAAGAGGCAAGGCAAGGCAAGAGGCAAGGCAAGGCAAGAGGCAAGGCAAGGCAAGAGGCAAGGCAAGAGGCAGGCAAGGCAAGGCAAGAGGCAAGGCAAGGCAAGAGGCAAGGCAAGGCAAGGCAAGAGCAAGGCAAGGCAAGAGGCAAGGCAAGGCAAGAGGCAAGGCAAGGCAAGAGGCAAGGCAAGAGGCAAGGCAAGGCAAGAGGCAAGGCAAGGCAAGGCAAGGCAAGAGGCAAGGCAAGGTAAGGCAAGAGGCAAGGCAAGAAGCAAGGCAAGGCAAGAAGCAAGGCAAGACAGGACAATATATATATATATATATATATATATATATATATATATATAATCTATTCTAGGATATAGCAGTGCATAATATAGATATAATTGCAGTTGTTTTCTACTTACTTGCCCATACTTGTAAATATCTTTCTGTCACTAAGTTTGGTCGTCCATATATAGTTAAGCTCTGGCCTAGAAATACCACATGAAAATTTATGATATAAAATAAATATACTTGCAAATTTACAATGCAGTAATTCGAATCAATCCACATTACAATGCAAATGCATAACAATACCTGAGATGTAGGCAAATTAAGTGAAGCAACCTGCAAGGCAAGTACCAAGGCAAAGTGAGGCAACACAAAACAATTAAGGGAAGGGAAGGGAAGGCAGGCCTTTAAAACTATAAACTGTTTTACCAAATACAAGACACTGCCAGATAGCAGAATTTTACTGGATAACTACGTACTGGGCACCAATACCCTGAGATCTGGCACATCTCTAAAAACTTTAAAATACTTATACAAAACGACATTATATAAAAATCATCTTTAATAATTTATAAATAAGCCACATTTAAAATAAACATATTTTTCTACTTACCTGTTAAATAGTGAGTAGAATAAAATTATGTCTTTCTGTCTTTTTGTTTGGTTTTCTAGATGATACTCGAGTGTAAAAAATACATGAAAATTTAAGATATTGAAATAGAGAGACCACAAATTAGTTACAGTAATATATTATCAAAATATTGTATTTCAATGTAATGCAATGTAATGCAAAACAATGCAATGTTACAATGCAATAAATGTTAATACACTGCAAAACTATACAATACAAGACTTTATTACAATTAACACTCCAATACAATGCAGTAACAATACACAAAGTTAAACAGTACAATACAGTACAGTACAGTACAGTACAGTGCAGCACAGCACAGCACAGTACAGTACAGCACAGCACAGCACAGCACAGCACAGCACAGCACAGCACAGCACAGCACAGCACAGTACAGTACAGCACAGCACAGCACAGCACAGTACAGTACAGTACAGTACAGTACAGTACAGTACAATACAATACAATACAGTGCAGTACAGTATTAATTAGTACAATATTATAAAAATTATTTATTGAATAATTATAAATAGGTATGAGACAAGCAGCACTTAAAATTTAAACGTTTGGAAAGTTACAATGCAATGCAAATACAAATTAAAACAATGCAATAATACCATGCCATACCATACTACCACACCACACCACACCACACACCACACCACGCCACACTACACCACACCACACCACACCCATCCACACCACAACATGTATAACACAACACAACACAACACAACACGACACGACACGACACGACACGACACGACACGACACGACACGACACGACACGACACGACACAACACAACACAACACAACCCAACCCAGCCCAGCCCAGCCCAATACAATACAATACAATACAATACAATACAATACAATACAATACAATACAATACAATACAATACAATACAATATACAATACAATATACAACACAATATACAATACAATATAAAATACAATATAAAATACAGCACTCTGCAATAGGCAAAGAGAATGTTTATACCTTTTAAGGCACTGTAAAACTATGCAAAATAATAAAAGAAATATTTACAATACTGAAATACATTCAAGCAAAACATTTGATTAAAAGCAATACAGTACAATATTATAAATATATATCATCTTAAATAATGCATCACCTACAAAAAGTATTATTACTTATATGAGTATGGGATTAGCTACACTTAAAAATAAACAAATTGCTTATTTCTACTTACTTGTCTTGTTTGGTTGGTAGAATGTCTGTCTGTCTTTGTGTTTGGTGTTCTATAGTTAATCTCTGGCCCAAAAAAGAGAATTGAAAAAGACAGCCTTTTATTTAAACTTTCATTTATAAAACAAAGAATTGCAAAGAGTAACCACAAAATATTTTAACTAACAAAATACATTTATAAAATACAAAAACTAGTAACGATTTAACTTGTTTTTACATGCCAAACTTAGATATTTGATGTATGGATCAAACACTGTCAAGATTTATATTTTTCGAAGACTACGAAGATACAAACGCTATTTATCCCGCTGTGGAATTCTGGAATTTGATCCAAGATACAGAATACTATTACTAATAGTTCACACTCCTTCAGTTTACTAACCTCTTTATCAAAGTAATGCAATTTCTTTAACTTTTTGGCGTCGTTTTTCGTGATCAATCTTCGTTTCCAGTTTTTGTTTTTACAGTGCCGTCACTGCAGTGTTTAACAAGCTTTTTTGACGTCAAAAATCCACATATTTTGACAGATAGCACGGGATAAACAACAGAGGTTTCTTAAGGCACCACTTTGATGACAAATGATGAAGTTTTTTGTTGATGTTCACTATAAAAAAGTGGATTTTTTCCTTGTGTCCATTCAGACTAAACCAACCCGCCATCTTCTTGCTTGAATCAATGTGTTTTAGCGGGAAATTTCTTGAGATATGATTGGCCAATAAAACTATGAACAAGTCTCCGACTTTAATCCGACGACTTCCGATGACGCATCGATGGAAATATCGAATAGACAGCACTGCAACAAGGGTGAATTTCGTTTTCAACCAATCAGCGCATTTGTTTACGTTTTGGCTCTAAGCCAATCAGAATGCGTAAATGTTGTTTACTTCCGGTTACAATATGAATTTCAATGCGAAAAATAGGGTCTTAAATAAAGCCTTGGGGGGGTCAGGATTTTTATTTGTTTTTATTGAATTTAACTGAATCAAGTAAAATATAAAATTTTCGAAAAATTTGCCGCTGGGATTTGTGTTTAATGGCGTAGTTTTAAAATTACTGGCATTCGAACAACGGCGCACGCAAGCAGACACGCGTGTACATGTAAAAATATAAGTGGCCAAAAATAGACATAACGTGTCATATTGTATTGACATATATAGGAAGTGAAAGAGCAGGCATATGAGCGGAAATATTTTATAGTTCAGATTGTTCGGCCGCTCGGGGAAAGAGAGCATTTTCGAATTCCGGATCAGGTGGCGAATGGTCATTTATATATGACCAAAAGGGGTGATGACCATATTTGTTGATATAGAACATTTAAAAACAATAAAATATGACTCACGATATCGCAGTTTAATGGTTGGGTGGCTGAACATGTTGCCAAGAAGCAATTCTTGAGATAAGACCTCCAATGGCGCGTTCGTCGTTGGTGGATTGTTCATTGAAGTCATCAATGTCTTCGTCGTCGCTCGACTCGCTATCATCATCGCTCGTGTCCTGATCGCTCGTGTCGTTTGTTTCATTAGAAGATGCTACGGTGAAATTTGTGACAGTGTTGTTTGCCGTTTTCCCCAAGCTCACCGCTTTTGACTCGAGAAGGGAATTACAAATGGCACATACACTGATATATGGGAGGTTACATTCAAGGTGGAAGGAGTGTCCACAGCCTCGAAAAATGCGCCACAATGGACTAACTCGGTCGCATTCCATCTTGTCACATTTACTGTTTCAATGGAAATTAAAGGTACAATATGTTATGATTCATATTTACAGTAAATCATCATGTGTATCAAATCATATAATTTTTGTTCATGCACGCTTACTACGGTTTACAGGATATTTAGCTGATTTGGTAAATAGATTTTTCTCCATGTTGTCAGTTGTGTGTTAATGCGTTGATACAAATTTAGTCATTTTTTTTATTATCATGGAGCAAAAAGCTATTTACTAAAACAGAAACTAACCCTTGAGGCTTGATATAGTTTTGTACTGAACTTACATTGCTGGGTTAGGGGGTCTTTCGGTGGATGTGAATCCCAGTGGTAAAACTCTTTGGGTGACAACCTTGTTTCCAAACAAGTTTGGTAATTGCCACTTTGTTGTGTTCTTGTTTTGTCCTCGGACTCTTGGCAGTAATACAGCTTTGCCTGGATTGTTGTGCAGCACTCCAAACTTCTCAGTTAAAAACTCAGCAGCCTTGACTTTCAATTTTGTTATTGTTTTCCTGCTGAAATTGAACTTCTTAGGTGGCACAAACATTGACTTAAATGAATGCAGTTCTTGCTTACATGCATCAATCTCCTTTGCCTTTAGACTGATTTGCTCAGCATTGTCAGTGGCATTTGTTCTTGCTCGCAGTACAGAGTGGAAATTTTCAACTGGGTACTCATCGAAGGCCACCAATGCTTGACGAAGTGTGTGGTACATAGGATGGTTGTTCTCTTGCCAATACCTGAATGTTGACAGAACTACCAACAGCGCCTTGTCATAATGACGCCTTTGGAACACCATGAACATGACCCAACAGCGCAACATAGACTTGCAATATAAATCATAGTCGTTACATTTAAACACAATAGAGTAGATGCTTAACACAAGTGGCACGTAATTATCAACAAGGTTGACAAGGGTAAGGAACTCAATTTCTTTACAATGGCAGAAAACTGACAGAATGCTTTCTCGAACAAGTGTCCAGCCACCATATAGGACCTCGAGTAATAGGGACACTCTCCATGGCTGCGGCTTCTTTGCTAATTTTGCCTTTTTTCCAAACAGGAGGGAATGCAGCTCTGCAAAAATGGGATGGAAATGCTTCAGGACACACTCCCGTGAATTTAAGGAAATATGCAAGGGACCGATCAGTGGCACAACATTCTGACAAACGGTAGGTAAAGAAACTTTAGCCAAATTATAAACCAGTTGTCGCATGAAGAACTGTGTAGGCCAGTCCCCCATGAATGGAGCCAGAAAATTGCTGAGGTAGATTTCCAAACCATTGGAAAGCATGTGCTTAAATACAGTGAGGAGATCTTCATATGATTTCAAAGGCAAATGGAGGCTGTCAATTAATTTGGTGTTTTCCATGCATCTCATTTTCTGTATTTCTGTTTGCTGGTAGTCGTGTAACAGGAGCCTGTGTCGCTCAGCTTCAGGGTCAAAGTACTTGACTAGCACCCAGTCTGGCATAGTTGTGGCATAGCTCTGTGATAGACCAGCCATATTGCTACCAATTTGTTGAGACAAATGTTCAGGCTGAACTGGAGTAGGAGGTAACAAAGGTGTGTGAAGACCTTCCTTCGAGATGGCTTTAACATTTGGGGACACTTTTACTAACAACGTGCTCATATGAACTGCTTGTGTTTGTGTTTTTGCTTCAGGACGGTGCTTTGTGTGAATGTTATGATAGTCATCTATGCAGAACACAAGAAAATGTTCATTTTCCACTACTTCCTGAAAGAAACTGGCAACATTATCTAAATGTAAAGCGGCAGATGATTGCGTTGCAGCCTTGACCGTACGAGGATGTGCTGCCACTCCAAGATTCCTTAGGGACGCCAAGCCTCGGTCGCTTATACCAAATTGCTGGAGTGTTCTAGAAAGCGTTATCTGGAACCAGTTAGCTCTTTGCGAATGTGAGTACATCATAATGTATATCACCACCATTGTGCGAAGTTTGGCAAGATGTTTTCTTTCATCCGACATTCTGTCCGAGCTTATTACATTAAGCAAAACTTTAAACAGCTTTTCAGCACCAACTTGCTTGCAAATTTTTTCAAATTCACTGGGATTCATTTCCGGACATTGGTTGAAAACACTTGAAAAATAGCAACATAATTTGTCCAGATCATTCTTAAAGTCAGCAACAGATGATGATGCCTGTTGACGTAGCTGCTCATACTCATCCTTGGAAATAAAAATACTTTCATCTGTTTGGACCTCTTTCTCATGGTAGGTTTTACTTGTTCCTGCATGGTCAGTCTGTTCAAAATCATCAAGGAGCTTTTGACTTGGGCTGCTTAAGGTGATTGTTGATTGGCTATCTTGACTGCTTTTCTCAGTGTTCTGACTATCAGTAACAATTATCGAACTTGTATTTCCTACATCTATTGCAGGTGAACCAAGAACAACAGGAGGGCTGGTGTCATAATTTTCAACAGTAACAACTTCATCTTGGCCAATGAGCACTGCAGTATCATTTTCGACCTGGACAACTGGTGCTTTATCATCCTTCTTGTGTCTTGGATTTTGCAGTAATACTCGAAGCTAATTTGAACAATATATACAGTACCCTTCAGTAACTGTTATGACAACATTTTACCACATAAGTAGCAAATATGACAGAAATTAATAAAGGTTTAGTTAATTATTAATATAATTACTGTAATTAATTATTAATTTAAGCTATTAACATTTCTAACCTGTCTAACCACATTGTTGAACTATTTTGCTTAGACAATTTGAGACAGAAAATTGATTGCATTTCTTTGGATTTCCAAGCCTTGTTGAAAACCAGCTTGGTTATTATTTGGAATATTCCAAAAAATCAGTGTCAGCAGTTTTGCCAACCAGTGGCATGCTGGCTCCTATTCGGCAATGATGGCCAGCTGAAAATTTTGCACGCCTCAATATAAATTTTCCAAAATATGTGTCAACAGGGGGGGGGGGGGTGAGGTTTGATGGTTTTGTATGTATAATTGACCATTTTTGTTTTATTTCACACAATTTTGATGCCCTCTAAGCTTTTGCACCCTCTGAAAATCCATGGGGATTTGCCAGCATGCTACTGTTGTTAAGATAATAAAGGTTGGCATAACAAAAATAGTTAATATATATTTATTGTAATGTATTCTTCCTCTTTTTTAGTATAATACTTATCAATCTTTCAATTTATCAAATCTCTGTAATATAACAACTATAAC
>OZ036006.1:12837815-12870315 GCA_964035015.1 Corallium rubrum | reverse complement strand
CATGAAGTACAGTAATTTTAGCCTCTATGAGTCTCTTCTACTACCCAACAGTAACTAATATTGAGAATTATTTTATGAGATATAATAACAAGTATATAATGTACCAAATATCTTATATTCATATTGTGCAATACCTTATTCATTATTAACATGTGCAATATAAATAGAAAAATAATTGCTACATTGCATACAGTATTTCTAATGATATCCCATGGAGTAATTCTCAATTATATCAATCATCAGGTCTGAAACATCTGTACTGTTTCCCATTTATAGTACTCAATCTACGAAATGACTGGAGATGTAGTAGCTGCCACAAATCAAAACATGTAAACATGATAGCATGTGACCAGTGTGACAACTGGTTTGATTGGTATATAATGAAATTCCAATTTTTTGATTATTTTATCAGATTCACTGTATACCAGTTTCACAGTAAAACAGAATTCTCGTGCATTTTATACTAAAGTAACTGCAACTCCAGGAAATAGACGTGAGTTGAACAGTTTGTGAAAGTGAAACTGATTATAGTAACTGTACATATTATAATTAATCATTAGTACATACTTTATAATCATTTATCGCTTTAACCTGCATAAGATAATATGACAAGACCACAGTCACAGTATAAAATGACTAGTGAAACACAGAAATACTAAAACGTACCTGTTTTATATTTATATACAACAAATAGGAAATGTGCAAAGATCAGCGTGGAACCAGAAGAATGGACCTGCAGTTCCTGTTGCAAAAGCCGAAAAGGGACAGTCTAGCCAAAAACAGTATAAAATAGTATAAATATAGGACTCTACGGGATGTTTATAAAGACCTTTTAAACCTTTCACTTTTTCCACTTGTAAATAAACACGCATAATACAGACCGATAGACATGTGATACTCACTGATCAGTGGTGATACTCCACGCCATTTTGAAAATCAAGTGTATATCCGGTTACGTATGCTATTGTTGTGAGAACCAATCACAAACCGGAGCTTTCCTGTACTTAGCCGCAAGTGCAGACCACTGAGCATCTATTGGTTCGCGCCTGGCAAAGATTGAAGTCGGAAGTGAGGCTGAAAATCTCGCGGCGGCCATATCCGGTGCGACCCACTTCGTAGTTATATCACTATTGCTGAAACGTAGTTTTCGCTTCAAACGATCGGATTTTTAACGAAAACCAGCTAAATTTTACATTCCTAGCAAGAAAATGTACCTGTCGCTATGGGAGAACTTAAAAGTGGCTGGGATCATGGAAAATCAGCCGAAATTTCACGATTTTACTGAACGAAAATCAGCACCGACCACCAGGCTACAGTTTGAAGAATTATTAAGGACTAAAGTAAGGAACAAATAACATCTTGTATTCACTTTAGCAGTTTGACAGTGACTTATGACAAAGTAAAAATATTACCGTTTCTATATCCGTCTTTTTCAACGTATCTTGGATCAGACGATCTGAGGTTTATTAAATATACAAGATGTTTATTGGAAGTTTGTGAATTGTAGTTACTTTATTTAACAGGCAAATTTATAAGCATTTAACTCACTGTTTTACTATTATTGATGAAGTCGGATGAAGTCCTGTTACTATAATATTGACGAAGATAATTCCTGTTCACCTAGCATTTATGGTGTGCATTTTCAATATTTGTATCTGTGATGAACTCAAGGCTGACTATAGGCTTGCTGGAGAGACTTTCCAAGGGTTTTCTATTTGACAAGTCAAATTGTCTGGTATTTGAAATAGTAGAATCATCTGAGACTGAAGTAAAATTATAATAATGGGGCATGGTTTGGCCAGCTCTGATTTACATACAGAAATAATTATTTATTGGTTATAATCTACTATATTCTTTTATATTTTATATACTTCAGTGTACTGACACTACTGTACTTTGTGTAGACTTATATTTGAAACAGATAATAAGTCATGAGCTTTTTTCTAAAATAAACAAAGAGAAGGATGATTCCAAACTATTATTTACTACAGAAGTGTTTTTATTTCAACATATTTTTGAAAAATTTTCAATCTTTACTACATTTATCGTACCTCAATTGTTATCTTGCATCATACAAATTTTTAGGTTTCATGCCGATGCATCTATATGTCTTTTCCTTATTAGATCCACATATATCACTTGCTGATCTTGGCAGAAGACAAGATCAGTCATTATTTTTTTTTTGAGATGAGTGATCATACAGATGTTTATAAGATTTTACTTTAATTGAAGCTAGTGTAAGCTGCTCTGGATAGTACAAACAATTTTATTGAAATTAATTTAAGTTTTCTCTAATATAGTACAAAGGTAAAGCCGCAAAGGATTAAAATGTCCAAAAATTTTAAAATACTATCTAGCACCAGGAGCACTGGCACGATCTTCCCTCCAATGCCCCCAAACTATTGCTGGACCAGTGGTTTAAAATGTGGTTTTATCCATACTTCCATACTGATAGTTTGCTACATCAAAATTTTGATCAAAGAAAACTTAACAAGCATTCATACATGACAACAACCAAGAATGTTCCATTTGTAAGTGCAGTTTTTATTTTGTTGATTTTGTTATATCAGTTTACAATGGTTTTGAGACTCCTGGAAAAAATAAATCGTCATTTTTATTAATCCATTTGCACAGTTGCACCTACAAATACAGTGTGGTATAACCTTATCAGTCATATGTAAACTGTCCTTCCTAGAGATCTAGTAAGGGTCACCCCTCATTAGTCAATGTTACTACAAAAGAAAGCTGAACTAAACTAACTTTATTTATACTGGATACTGATAACTCTATCAGTCATATCTCAACTGTTCTTCCTCAGTGTTACTACAGGAGGAAACCGGAGTACCCAGAAGAAATCTCTTGGTGTTTTGTAAAGTCAAACTAGAAGCACTCCTCTAATGTACATCCAAGTTGAAATTTTAAGCCTAGTTTACATGGGCAATTTTTCTTTGGCAATTTTCAACTTGACAAGTTTTATTTGCCTGTGTGTATGAGGAAATATGACAAGTTTTTCCTTGATAAGTCTCCCTTTTGAAAAGCTTGTCAAGGAAAAATTGCTCATGTAAACTAGGCTTTAATCTGAGAAGTGCATCAAGTAGGAGTTAAACCCAGATCACAGAGTAACATCCTTAGATCTACAGTAATCCTGGATGCATGTAACTGGAAAGACTTTTGTGCTAAATGTACAATAAAACTGCATTGATCGAGTAGGAATCAAACTTGGGTGTAACTTCTTAATGGCCAGTAAGATGCTCTAACCATAATAAACTACCACTAACTCAAAATGTTATACAGTATGTACATATTTTGTTTGAGACATACTGTAGACAAAATTGAATGTGTTGCTTAAACAAAAGTGGAATCAATAGTCAAATTGAAAATACTATCAAGGGACAAGGGCTTGGACAAATACATACTGTACTGTAACCATAATAATATCCTCCTGAACTGGTTGAACATTAGCCCAAATTCGACAAAACATTAGAAAGCAAATATACTTACTACAAGACAAGTCAAGCACATTCTATCATGGCCATGAATTCATTTACTATTAGTCAATAACCAAACCTGGTAGTGAAAGTGTCCAACTTAAAATATTAACTGGAAGACAATGAGCACAAGTCAGACTCAACCGTGTTTCACTGAATTATACAAAGAACTGAACAAACCGTTCTATTCAAGTTCGAATGTTATCAACAGCGGGCAAGTTTATTAGTTTAAACAGACACAGTTATATGACTTCTTGGGGTTTAATCGGCATGAAATAAATAAAAACTTAAACAAACACATCATCGTAAATCATCAAATAATACGCGTTACTAGAAAGAAACAAATACACAGGCAGTAGACATTTGTTTCCCGAGTTTGCTACTTTGCTAGCTTTGAAGCAAATAAACAGGTAAGTGTATTTTGTAAAAAAAAGAACTTTCGAAACAAAAAATAGTTCAAAACACTAAATTATTACTTAAAATAACATTACAAACCTCAATTCGGTGGTAACTCTTCGTAACATCCCAGAATTTGGCGAAAAACGCCGTTCAACTGCTTCGACTCCTATTTACGCCATATTGTATGGGACCCAAGTGGGTCCCACTGGAAATGGCCGCCGCTAATCTATTTCCGACTTCACAGCCAGGACCGGATCAATCTCGTTCCCAGAGCCCACGTTCCCCACCCGGGAAACGAGAGACTCTGGGATAATCCGTTTCACATCGACATTTCATTGGCTGATGAACACAGTGAACTCTATATAACTCTTCTTCCGGATAACACGAATCGTGTTATGGCGTGAACGGATTATCCCAGAGTCTCTCGCATTGAACTCTAAATAAACTGGAACGCTAACTCCATAAGAAAGGCCCTATGATTGGGTGAAGTCAAACTTCCGGCCGCTGGGGGTCGCCATTGCACGTCTGACGTCAACAGAACCTATGAGCGGCACGTACAATGAAAAACTGAAAACTCGCTGCAAAAAACAACCATTTTTTAGACCTAAAGTTTTTTTATAGATGATAACGAAGAAGATAGTATGTATTGGGCTTATTGGCCTTGTACCTGAACAATTTCTACACACGAAAATGGATTGAATGACGAAATATCTGCCGAACAAAAGCAAAATTCGAGTCCGAAACTCGTACGGAAAATGCAGGTTTCTCTTATTTTTCTTTGTTATCTCAAACGTTTGAAGGTTGTCTTGCCAAGAATTAGTAATAAGATCATGCTAAATTATAGCTTTAACTCAAGTTTTAGTTGTGGAAATGCTAAATCTGACATTTTTCGATACGAAGAGTAATTCCAGAGCTGTAATAACACACGGTAAAGTGCATTTTGTTGGGTTTTTCCTACTGAAAATTTAAAAATTTAAAACCCAACTGTTTTTATAAACAACCTCTTCATTTTAAACCTGGGTTTCATATGTATTTTCTTTATATTTGTCCAAACCAATGGCAATTTTGGTTGCGTATTGTTGACTTTCATTTGAGAGCTTATATTTTTACTGTTTTCCCTTGTTTTTACTCGTCATGTCAGTGTTCACCTACTCTACGGTATATTGGAATTTGATTTAAGCCTAAAAGTGGTTAACAAGTTCAGTTTTTGTTTGATTTCAAGCTGTTTTTGCAACCCAGTTCACCAAATTCAGCTTCATTTTCTCTCGGTTATACAGTAAAAGGGACTGGGGTTGACGTGCATGGCGGCCCCCATGTTGGCTTCATGATACGCCATCGAGTTATCGTTCCAGTTTACTTAGAGTTCAATGGTCTCTCGTTTCCCGCCCGCTGGGTAAGGGGAACGTGGGCTCTGGGAACGAGATTGGGACCGGATGCTCTATCCAGTATAATGAGTATATTATTTGAGATCAGTGGTGCAGACCACTGACCTATATATTTAACTGGACTGCGGGTGCTGGTCAAAAATGTGTCCGCATTTTCACTTTCAAAATGGCGGCATTTATGGGTCCTTCTGCTAATGGTAGCGACCACTGACATGTACTTATCGTAGGAAAACAGAATATTTATGTAAACACAAAGCGATTTTCTTACTTTATTAATATATCGTTCCTGTGAGAGGGCTTCCCCAGAGGTGAATAAAATCGTCTGGCGTTAGCCAGAATAAAATACTAAATACCAATTTGGACAGGAAAGAGTTAGAGAAAAAGATCAAAATTGTTCCTGTGAAGGCTTCCCCAAGAGGTGAATAAAATCGTCTGGCGTTAGCCAGAACAAAATACTAAAGAGTAAAGAGCAATAAATTCGGACAGGAAAGAGTTAATGCATGCAGGTTGAGTGTTATGCTGGATTATTTGTCTGACCAAATACGAATATCGCCTCCCAACAACAGCCCCTAAGAAGAACTCGGTACGCCTCGCTTCTTTACGATTTTCTCGTGATCTTCAGCGGTTCTTTTATATAGAGCTGGCGACTTCATAAAACGAAATGTTTGTAGATTTCCATGACCATGTGTATTGACACTTGACAGTCTTGTTTATTTTAGTGCCAAGTGTTCGTGCCGTACCGCCGGCCGTCTTTAATTCAGACTGCTAGAAAGCTACAATAGTAATAGTCTAGAATTATTATTATTGTATTTCAGAACTACAATAATATTCTTATCATGAAAACATCCTGGGCCGCTCAGCAACAAACATAAATATTAAATATACATGGTGGAAAAACCACCAAAATATTTTGTTTACACAAACTCGAGACCAGGACGATATTTTGCTGACTTGGCAAAAATTCGACAAAGTTTGCCTAGTCCGTCTACTCCGAACGTTTTCTCAAGAAATAATCCACTGTAGAAGTTATAAAATATATTGGCAGAAAGATAATTCACCTTGCTACAACATACGTACACTTTATCCGACCAAATAGCTCAGTTTTCTTAAAAAAAGCGAAATACCGAACATGTCCAACACGAACTAGAGATCTTAAGTATCGGTCAGCGGCCTTCACCATTAGCAAAAGGACCACTGACCTATATATTTAACTGGACTGCGTGCTCCTGTTACCTTTGAGTTAGGAAAGTGTCCGCATTTTCACTTTCAAAATGGCGGCATTTATGGGTCCTTTTGCTAATGGTGAAGGTCGCTGACCGATACCTAAGATCTCTAATTCGTGTTGGACATGTTCGGTCTTTCGCTTTTTTTAAGAAAACTAAGCTATTTGGTCGAATAAACTGTATGTATGTTGTAGCAAGATTAATTATCTTTCTTCCAGTATATTTGATAGCTTCTACAGTGGTTTATTTCTCGAGAAAACATTCGGAGAAGACATTATAATACATACGGAAAAAAAATTCAAAATAGCGGCCGCTATTATGATTTGGACATGTTCGGTATTTCTCTTTTTTTAGGGAAACTAAGCTATTTGGTCGGATGAACTGTACGTATGTTGTAGCAAGGTGAATTATCTTTCTGCCAATATATTTTATAACTCCTACAGTGGATTATTTCTTGAGAAAACGTTCGGAGTAGACGGACTAGGTGAAACTTTGTCGAATTTTTGCCAAGTCAGCATAATATCGTCCTGGTCTCGAGTTTGTGTAAACAAAATATTTCTAGTATTTATGTTTGTTGCTGAGCCTGAGCGGCCCGGGATGTTTTCATGAGAAGGTCTTATTGTAGTTCTGAACTACAATAATATTCCTAGACAATTACTGTTGTAGCTTTCTAGCAGTCTGAATTAAAAAGACGCGCCGGCCGGCGGTAACCGCACGAACACTTGGCAATAAAATAAACAAGACTGTCAATACACATGGTCATGGAAATCTACAAACATTTCGTTTTATGAAGTCGCCAGCTCTATAAAGAACCGCTGAAGATCACGACAAAATCGTAAAGAAGCGAGGCGTACCGAGTCCTTCTTAGGGGCTATTTACATGGGAGGCGATATTCCTAGTATTTGGTCAGACAAATAATCCAGGAGGCCTCTTGAGTTGTTCCACAAGAAATTAACAATGACCAACCTGCATGCATTAACTCTTTCCTGTCCGAATTTATTGGTCTTTACTCTTTAGTATTTTATTTTGGCTAACGCCAGACGATTTTATTCACCTCTGGGGAAGCCCTCGCATAGGAACGATTTATTAATAAAGTAAGAAAATCGCTTTGTGTTTCCAAAAATATTCTGTTTTCCTACGATAAGTACATGTCAGTGGTCGCTACCATTAGCAGAAGGACCCATAAATGCCGCCATTTTGAAAGTGAAAATGCGGACACATTTTTGACCAGCACCCGCAGTCCAGTTAAATATATAGGTCAGTGAAAAGGACCCATAAATGCCGCCATTTTGAAAGTGAAAATGCGGACACTTTCCTAACTCAAAGGTAATAGGAGCACGCAGTCCAGTTAAATATATAGGTCAGTGGTGCAGACCTATAAACGCCGCCATTTTGAATCTACGAGCGTTCTGGCAGTTTCCGATGAACGTACGAGAAACTATAATATCCGCTCGGTGTATGTCTTTTTACCAGAGAAACGACAATGCTCACGCTGTGCCAACTTGGCAAAAGTGCAAAACAATAATGGCGTTCGGGACGAATGTGTTGTTTATTTTATCTATTTTGTCGAGAATTACGTGCAAACCGGTCAACAAAAGCAGCTTGGCTGTAAAAAACAAGCAACTTCTTCCACAAGACCACATTCCAGGCGTGAAACTCGAAAGAGACGGCCATATCAATCCCATTTTCCACCACGAAGCCTTTCTCGGGCGCCTTGTCCAGGAAGGCAAGCTAAACTTGAAGAACGTAGATGGCTCGAAGAAATTAATCAAGATATTTCACAAGGTAGATTTGAATAATAATCACAAAGTCGATAAGCAAGAACTTACGGAGTGGATTCACGAGCGAATTCAGGAACATTATGAACACGCTATTAAAATAAATAGTCAGAAGTTCAGAGACGCTGACGAAAACAAAGATGGATTTTTGTCACTTCGGGAATATGTGCGAGGCTTGACTAAGGATGATCATATTCAGAGTGATATCTTGAACTTGGAGGAACAGTCAGGTAAATTAAAGGGATATTATTTTATTCAAGCTCTCGTGTGGATATAAATGGCTGTTTACTACCACTACTGAGTGTACAACATTTTCAGATTTTTCTACACTTGGCACCTGTGGAGCGTACAAAATTTTCAGATTTTTGTACACTCAGCACAATTGGCAAGTGTACAAGATTTTCAGATTTGTACACTTGGTACCACTGCCTAGGGTACAAAATTTTTAGATTTTTGTATGCTCAGCACCAATGTTGAATCAAAGGGCCTGTTCAGTCCCGGGTACAGTGCTCAGGCATAGGCCACTTGTTCACATTCACGGCACCCTGGGTCTGATAAGCATTCACACACAAGGCTTTTTATGGTTTTGTAGCTATCTTGTGGCTTTGAGGCTTTGAGTAATTAGCAATTATTCACTGAAGTGGAGGTGAATAGTGCTGGATATTCACCGAGCCGCTTTGGCGAGGTGAATATCCACACTATACACCAACACTGAGGTGAATTGTTTTAGCATATACCTTATAAATGAAATAACAAGTTTAACATTCTTATATTTTTCGGTATTTTATACAAGACACAGCTGCGTACTCAATATTTGTCGACAAAACAGTTTTTACAACTTTTGAATATATTAATGGCTAGAAAATTGTAAAGAAACATACCTGTGGACACTCTTCTACTTAATTTTGTTGACTTTTCTCGTTTTTCTACAACATCAGCCTTGTTTATCAACAAAATCTCCTGCTTCGGTAAACAAAGCAAAACTGTCCACCATTTTCTTTTGCCCGCAGGTGAATAGTGCAGGATGTTCCAAGCTAGAGGAACCAATCAGATTGCTTGAAAAGCACTATTCACCTGCGAGGTATATGCTAACAAGGAATACTGAGTAAAACACATGGACATGACTTTGGGCACTCCAGCACTATGAAAACATGTTCACATTAGTTCCCGTACCTGGGCACGGTGCCTGGGTACTACCTCAATGCATGTTGCCTGGTTTTGATTAGTTTGAGTTGGGCACCATGAAAAGTTGTGGTCACATTAATGCCCATGCCTGCTGCACCATGCCTGGACACCTTGTCTGAACAGGGGAGAAGTCATTCAAAATATAGTCTGGAAACTCAGCTAAAGTCTTTGTTCTATCTTTTTGTTCACCTTTATGCATGTTTGTGCATGGTCAATGACTGAACCCATTGTATTTTAGTATAATGAAGGAATTAACCAATAGCAAAATTTCAGTTCAATTATCACAGCTAGTTGAGCTCAACTAGCTGTGATATTTAAGTATTAATAAACCTAAAACAAAGGATTGTGCTCATTATAAGTGCTTTGAAGTTTTCTGAGTTTCCAGACCATATCTCTACTGATTATGGTTGAGTGTACAAATTTGTTAGATTTTTGTACACTTGGCACTAATGAGTGTACAAAATTTTCAGTTTTTTGTACACTTGGCATTACTGTCCTCGAGTGCACAAAATTTTCTGATTTTTGTATGCTCATCACAATTGCTGAGTGTACTGATTATGGTTGAGTGTACAAATTTCTTAGATTTTTGTAAACTTGGCACCACTGCAAAGGGTACAAAATTTTCAGATTTTTGTGCACTTGGCACCAGTATCGAGCATACAAAATTTCCAGATTTTGTACACTTGGTACCACTGCTCTGCATACAAAATTATCAGTTTTTTGGCATGCTTAGCGGTGCTGTACAAGATTTTTGTACACTTGGCACCACTCATTTCATTCTAATGTAATACAGTACTCACCCTTTCACTGTGAATTTTTGGAGTATGTGGTTTGGCTACATTAGAGACCTTAAGCAGCAGGCGTTCGCGAGCCGCGGACGTCAGGCCGTTTGTCGCAGGAGTCTGGATCGAGAATGCGGTTCGTGGCGCCAAAAACAAATTAAGCCGTGTTCGGCCAAGGCGACCGACGTTGAGTTCTTTTAGATTTCAGTTTTTGTTTTTCAAAAACCGAATATGTCCGGATTTCAGGCTATTCGTGACATGCTCTTCATAAGCTATGACTGGGGACATATTTCAGAAAATGAATTGCTTGTCTTACTTGAAGAATACACATCGAAGAATCCAGCTTTTTCATATGAATTCGATCGCTTTGACCTTGATAACATGGAAGAAGCAGAATGCAAGTACAACTTTAGAGTCGAAAAACATGATATTCCTCTTTTGGCAGATGTGCTTCAATTACCCGAGGTATTCAGGTGTAATCAGAGAACTGTTGCTGACCAAATAGAAGGGTTATGCATGCTCTTAATGCGAACAGCATATCCTTGCCGCTACAACGACATGATTCCGAGTTTTGGTAGACCAGTGCCAGAAATCTGCATGATCACGAATGCTGTCGTTAACCAACTCTACGAAGTTCATGGGCACCGGATTTCTGAATGGAACCATCAGGTTTTTGATCCTGCTTCCTTAGAGGTCTATGCAGATGCAGTACATAGAAAGGGAGCTGCACTAGATAGATGTTTTGGATTTGTTGATGGGACCGTGCGTCCAATATGCAGGCCTAAAGTTAACCAGAGACTTGTCTATAATGGACATAAAAGAGTACATTCTTTAAAGTTCCAGGCAGTAACTTTACCAAATGGTCTTATTGGGAACCTTTATGGCCCTGTAGGTAAGATTGGGCAAACATTAAATTGTTTGGTTACTGGTGAGATGTTTTGCTTTTGTTTTGTTTTATAACACTTTTTTCTTCTCTCTTTTATTTTTCTCTTGAAAGATTGAATCTTGTTTTAATGTTCATGAAGTAGAATTCATACAATTTCATTTTTTTTTGTTTCTATTGATCCTGCGTGTCTTCTATTTCTCTTGAATCCCTCTAGATTTTCTTAGTACAATTGTTTTACTGTTAGTATATTACTCCTGTATTATTTGGCTCTTAAATAATTGTTCTAACTACAGTTAAAAAGATAGTAATATTTCTTACATATAAATTATCTTTATATTGTAGAGGGGAAAAGACACGATTCTGGTATCCTGACTGACTCTGGTTTGCTACAAAATCTCGAGCAGTATGCATTCTCTACACATGGCCAACCCATGTGCCTTTATGGAGATCCTGCATATCCCCAAAGGGTTCACTTACAAAGTCCATTTAGGGATGCAAGGCTAACTCCAGACATGCAAGCTTTCAATAAGTCTATGAGTAGTGTGCGGGTCACTGTGGAGTGGATCTTTGGTGATGTTGTAAATTCTTTTAAGTTTATGGACTTTAAGAAAAACTTGAAGATAGGATTAAGCAGTGTTGGTAAAATGTACATTGTTTGTTCCTTATTGCAAAATGCCATCACATGTTTGTATGGCAACAAAACATCTACATATTTTGATTTAGAACCACCAACAGTGCAAGAATACCTCACATAAGTTATGAGACATCTTAACCCAGTCAGAAATATTGAAGTAAAAAGTAGTGTTAAGAAGTGTATTATTACTTTTGTACTGTACTATATGATCTGTTTTATCTAACCAATCTTTTAATGCTACTATATGACAATGTGATTTGAATGGTATTAAGCAATGACAATGTATTGTATTAACATTTTGTAACCTCAAAATAAGGTAAAACAACTTGTGTGAACTTGTTACTTTAAAATATATATTAATTGTATCATTTACCTAGTCCAGGTTCATAAAATGCTAAATCCAGCAGTGAGATTTGTTCAAACAAATGATAAAAGTCATAACAATATTAAACTTTCATCTTTATTAAAAATGCACATAGCAATTGGTGTACTTTTTTAGAAGTGTTACAAAAGATAATAATCAACATAATTTCATTATGCAACATAATAAAAGATGCAAAATAGAAATACAATTTGAAAACAACAACTCAGAGTGGTTTTTTAACATTTTTATGTATCAACACAAATGGTTATTAGGATACCTGCCCAAGAAACACACATATCCAAACGTTCTACCACTAAAAGTAGTAAGTAAATCATTAACCAATTTATTCAGTTTAAAAAACTTTATGTTATGTACATGTTTATACAAATAAATTATAAAAGTGTTTAAATGGTTTCCCATGTATAAACTCAGCACAAAACACAACATAAGCAACTATATATACGCTATAAACCAAACTAAGCGTTAATCTTAATAACAAAATATTTTGCTTATGGAAGGAAACCTACTTGGAGTTGGGATTTAACTTTTCAATAAGGCTTAAAAACATTTGATTTTGCTGCGCCATTGCTGCTTGAAATTGTTGTTGCTGTTGAGCCATAAAACCCATGAAAGACTCGTTGTTTTTGAGGACCAATTCGTTTCTCTGACTTTCTATTTCGTGTTCTTTCTTCCTCATTGCAATTTCTTCCTCTCTCAGTTTGACTTGTTGCTCTCCTTTGTCCTTCAGGAAGCTAACGAGTTCTGAGCCTGATCTTCTTGTTTTTTTCTTCAATTCTACACCATCGCCATCAACGTTACGGTCAGCTTGCCTCTTTTTTGTTTGTGCAAGATTTTCCATAGCTGTTTGACGTATATCCTTAGCTTTTGTCTTATCTTCTTCAATCTTTCGTTTCTCCTCGTTTCCCTCCTCGTTGCTTAAATCCTCCAGATCAACGAGCTCTTCTAGCAGCACATCCAGTTCACTTGTTTCGACATGAATGCCACTTGCTCTTTCTTCAGCACTCCTTCTTTTTCTAAATTTCGATGAAATTACTCCGTAACGATCTCGAACTGCTCTTTTAGAAACAACAAAGACTGGTTTGTTATAGCGACACAACGTATCAGCAATTTGTTGCCACATTTGTGCCCTTTGAACCGTTTTCTTCTTTGTCTTTAATAAGTTGGCTACCATAATTTCACGACACAAGAATATATCATGTTGTTCAGTCCACTCCATATTACCAGGGTTTCTGTGCCACAAATAGAAATATACAGAGGGATTAAAACAGTATCATGAAGCGTACGAGTATTTACGTATCAAGGATATAAGAAAAAATACATCAAATCCGATACTTACAATGCATTTTCCATTTCACAACAGACGTTCTGTCAAAACCCTCAAAGATGGCGTTCTGGCGTTCGCGCTGAGAGACACGGACGTGATGTCATGCGCAGTAAAAAATTCTAGTTTCGCATTTACTTCCGGGTGGCGTCCGCGGCTCGCGAACGTCTGCTGCTTAAGGTCTCTATTTCTTACTGACTATGTGGTTACTGGCTACAAGTTTATATGGCTACATGGCTGCTCAGCTACATGGCTGCTCAGCTACATGGCTGCTCAGCTACATGAGTGCTCAGCTAAGCATGTAGCATGTAGCATGTATACTCAGCAGTGGTGCCAAGTGTATAAAACTCTAACCATTTTGTACGCTTGCCAGTGGTGCTGAGCATACAAAAATCTGAAAATTTTGTACGCTCATCAGTAATTGAGTTGTGCCAAGTGTATAAAAATCTCAAAAATTTGTACACTCGACAGTGGTGCCAAGTGTACAAGAAACTGAAAATTTTCTACTCATGAATGAATAAAATGCTTGATTGCACTCCTACTGAGCCATTGAGCTACTGGGACTCACATGATTTGAATTTAGATTGAGTTTGATGTATGACATAGTGTAATTATACTCAGAAAATTTTTCTGAGTAAAATAGACCTTATTCAAAAATGGCCACCGAATTAGAAGTCTTTTATGTGCATATAAATTAGCCCTTATGACCTCATTTTAAAGTAAAAATTCTTTTGAATTTCACACATGAAAACGAGTTCATAAGGGCTAATTTATATGTATATAAAAGAATTTTAATTCGGCGGCCATTTTTGAATAAGGTCTATAGCTCGAAGAACATTTACAGTACACTCAACTCTCATGTAAGAGCTAGCGTATTCATTACAACATTCACTACAACATTCATTACAACATTCATTACAACATTAACATACTGTATATCATCATACATGTACTTGCACATAGCAGTATTTAATGTCATTCATCGAACTCAACCTACGTTCAAATCATCTGAGTCCCAGTAGCACAATAGTTAAGCGTCTAACCGGCGATCAGAAGGTTGTGGGTTCGAGTCCCGCTTAGGAACTCGGAAAAGTTTTCTGAGTTAAGGTTACAACAGGATACCCTAGGAAGCCATTTCAAGAATTTGTTACCGCTCGCTCAATTTTTTTCCGATTTGTCTCAAATTTTTAACAAATGTAGTTAAGTATGTGACGGACACTATCGTATTATACACTGTAAATAAGAAATAAAATATTGTATATAATATACTCATCAGTTTAAAATCACAGTACCTTCGCGCCGTGGTTTGAGAGCTTTTTGGTAAAACCAAAACCGCCTTATATGTGCTTTAAAATCATTAAGTGCTTTAAAATCATTGCGTAGCCGGAATGATATTGTCATCAAACCTGCTGACAAAGGTGGTGCTTTGGTTGTCTGGAGAGCTGATTTGTACCGCGAAGAGGCTCAAAGGCAACTAAACGACACTGCTTTTTACAGCAGAGTTGATGGTGATTTAACATCCCAACACAACACCACCATTCGATCCACCATCAACAACCTCATCACCACTGGGGAATTGCCTGATACAGCAAGCAATCTCCTAACCACCACTCCACGCACACCTGTCATGTACTTCCTTCCCAAAATTCACAAACCCAACAACCCAGGTAGACCTATAGTGTCTGCTTGTGGTTGCCCTACCCAAGCCATTTTATCCTACCTTGACCACATCATGGCGCCCTTGGTTAAGAATTTACCTTCTTACATCAAGGACACCAAACATGCTCTGAAAATTTGTGACCACATTAGTTTTCAGGGTTCACATCATTTCATCTTCACCATGGATGTCAAATCACTCTACACTGTCATCCCGCATCACGATGGTCTTCAAGCACTTAAATATTTCTTTGATCAACGCACAACTCGGGAGCCATCGACCACTACTTTGTTACGCCTGGCCGAGTTAGTGCTCACCCTCAACAATTTTTCATTTGATGGTGAGCATTACCAACAAGTTAGTGGTGTAGCCATGGGTACCAAAATGGGCCCTAACTATGCCAACTTATTTGTTGGTTATGTGGAAAAACAAATCTTTGAACAATACACTGGTTTCCTACCTGACTACTATGGTCGGTTCATTGATGATTGCTTAGGCACTGCATCATGTTCGCGCGCCGACCTGGTTTGCTTCATTAACTATGTTAATGACTTCCACCCAGCACTCCAGTTCACATGGGAGATCAGTGAGACTAGTGTGTCGTTCTTAGATATTCTCATCTCCATTAATGGTAATAAGCTGAGCACTTCTGTCTTTTACAAGACCACTGACTCTCATAGCTACCTCCTCTTCTCCTCTCATCATCCTAAACACACCAAAACTTCCATTCCTTTCTCTCAATTTCTTCGTCTTCGCCGCCTCTGCAGTGAAGATGATGATTTCAATGCCAAATGTTTGGAAATGAGAAACTTTTTTGTTAATCGCGGTTATCCTTCCCACCTCTTAGACACTGCCTTACACAAGGTCTCCAACATTTCCCGTTCAGACACCTTAAGCGAACCTTTGGCTACCATTTCTAATGAAAAAGTACCTCTAGTTCTCACTTTTCATCCCTTCAATTTCAAAGTAAGGGACATCATTAGCCGCAATTTCGACCTCATTAAAAATGACCCAGAAACATCTTCCATTTTCTCTGAGAAACCCCTAGTATCTTTTCGGCATAGCAAAAACATCCGGGAAAACGTTGTTCACAGCTCACTGCAGCAAGCCTTGGTATCACATGTTGGCACCAGCTCTTGCTGTCGTGGTAGGTGCAACACCTGTAAATACTTAGACTCCTCAATTTCAATTTCGGCTCCAAAATGTTTGTTCAACATAACCCACAGTTTCACTTGCACTTCCTCCAACCTCATTTACTGTATCTCTTGCAGTAAATGTCCCATGCTTTACATCGGAGAAACTGGAAGACGTTTAGGTGACAGGTTTGTTGAACACCTTCGTGATGTCAAATACAATGTGCCAAACAAACCTGTTGCCAGGCACTTCAACAGTGCCAACCACTCCTTTTCCAACATGAAAATCTGTGCCATTCAGCCCATTACAGGTTGTAACGATACTCGTCGTAAACAAGAAATGCGTCTCATTTACAAACTTGGTACCATTCACCCTCACGGCCTCAATGAGCGATTCTCTTTCATTTAGCTCACTCCACCACCATATTCCACACCTTTTCCTTAACCTTTTTCTGATGATTTAAATAGTAATTTATAACCTGTTTCTTTGCCTATTTGCAGGTACCTGACCCACAAATTGGGTCAGCACCTGCACACAGGCTAAAATTACATATTAATTTATTTGTTTACTTTGTTTTTATTGGCTTACATGTGTTCACGTGATTCCCATTGTAGCTCTGCTATAAATACGCGTGACCACATGTGAGTTGTTTACTAATTTCTCCTGACGAAGGGCCTTCGCTCGAAACGTCGATAAGATTTTTCTCTGTTTTTCAGGCCAACGTGACTTAACCCTGGTAATATTTTAATTTATCATATTTACACTTCTCAATGTTTGTTCTAAAAAAGGGTGTTCGCATTTTTTTATTAATGTAGTGGTTTAGTAGCTAGGATATTTTATTTCTCGATCTATGTTGTGGCACAAGCAATTGACAAATAAAAGCTTGTAACTCACGTAATTTTTAGTAATAAACGCGCGAACACACTTTTTTAGAACAAACATTGAGAAGTGTAAATATGATAAATTGAGAGCTTTTTGGTAAAACCAAAGACCACCTTAAACCGCGGCGTGAAGGTACTGTGATTTTAAACTGATGAGTATATCTGCAACAATATTTTATTTCTTATTTACTGTGTAATACGATAGTGTTCCTCACATACTTAACTACATTTGGTGCAAATTTGGGACAAATCGGGGAGCAATTGAGCGAACGGTAACAAATTTCTTGAAATGGCTTTCTAGGGTATCTGTAGCCTTAAATAGCTTGAAGAACAGTTACACTCAACTTCAACTCTTATGTTGCATAGTTATAACGTCTTGGGCTATTTACAAGTTCACCTCATGAACCGTGTTGAATGACTGTAATCTAAAACGCGTTTAACTCGGCCCGAAAATTTGATCTATAAAGATACTGATATATTCGATACTATCGGTAATTTTTATTTTCGGTATCGATATTCGATATTTTTTTTAATACCGCATGCCATCAGGCAGAATCAGCTTAATTATTCCTACTTGTATTTTTATGCAACAGATGAGGAAATAAAAGGGTTGATGGAAGAAATTCTTTCTGAAGATCTCGTACGATGGAACAAAGCTGACGACAGTAAGGACTTGAAGTTAAGTCAGGAGGAATTCTTGTCCTTTCACCATCCTGAACACAACGAAAAATCTATTGAAGGAATGGCTGAAGATCTCATGGGTCAAATGGACGACGATAAAGACTTGGTAATGTATATACATTTTTAATTGAATTATTTTCTATTAGAAATCATTTGCTGTAGTCAAAAGTGAGTTAACCATTAACCATTTTTGAACCAAGAAATAGAAACCATTCTCCGTGTTTCCACGTCATAGTACGCCATCCATGGCCAGTAAAGAGAATCAACGCTTTTTAGTTTGGTTTATTTAAACGTTTATCGTATTTTTGACGGGTTAAAAACATTTTTTCTGTGTTCCTATATACCTGTAGAGACAATTGTGGAAGTTTGGAGGAACTCGAAATAGTGTGGAAACACGGACTGCAAATTCTCGTTCTTCCAAACTTCCACTCGTGTTTGGACAACTTTATATTGGATGGCGGATGATAATAGACCCTTTCAAGGTTTTCGACGCCATAACGCAAGGGGTGCAAAACCATTGGGGCGAGCGCGCGGTCATACCTATTTATCCTTGTTAAAATCATGGCGAAACTCGCGAAGCAAGAAGTATATCGCTTCGCTTTTTGTCAAATTCGTCTTTAATCGTCGTTTGGATCGCTCTCCTGTGAGCTGGTATGTTCGTTCTTTGATTTTAGACTATTATCGCTGAAAACCAACGTGTAGAAACGCTATAATACTAAAGTTACCTCAACTGAGGGGTGGCTGCGCCGTGGTGGTAGACATGGGACGCGGCTGTTTGTCGATTTTAGCAGAGTCAAAACGCATTGCTGTATAGTGGGATAATGCGACAACAACAAACGCAGTCCAGAATGTGGGGTGAAGAAGTATTGTCTTAAAATTTTGGTCATTAATAAGCGGTCAATTCACCAGATTTCGGCAGAAACTTGGCGTAAGCAAACGTTTCTCCAGTTTATCAGCCTTCAACGCCAATAGTGTCAAATTTCCCAAATAAAATTGCTTCGTTCTTCAAAATAAATTACACGTTTAATTCGATTAAAATACAATATATATATGTGCTATTCTATCTTTAGTTAGACTTAAACTGTATTTAAAGAGTTTTCGCTCTCGTTTTGCCCATGCGAGTTATCGTGTACAAATAATAGTCCATAGAACAGAGAAATATAAAACACGAGTAACCCGAAACGCAGTATACCTTTCCTGCGAGAATGGAATCTTATACATAATAGTGAAAATACACTTCGTTTGATAACCAGAAAGAGGATATTTCGGACTTCAGATGATGAAGATGAACCTCTAATTACTATACGCTTCAAGTTTGAGTGATTTACAAGAGAGTTGGAGGTAAAGTTTTACATTGCGTTGCTGAAATCGTCACTCAGTCGTGCCCGTCATAACAGCGCAGCCACTCCTCAGTTGAGGAAACTTTAGTATTATAGCGTTTCTACACGTTAGTTTTCAGCGATAATGGTCTATAATCAAAGAACGAACATACCAGCTCATAGGAGAGCGATCCAGACGACGATTAAAGACGAATTTGACAAAAAGCGAAGCGATATACTTCTTGCTTCGCGAGTTTCGCCATGATTTTAACAAGGATAAATAGGTATGGCCGCGCGCTCGCCCCAATGGTTTTGCACCCCTTGCGTCATGGCGTCGAAAACCTTGGAAGGGTCTATTGCGTTTACAGCTATCCCTGAGCCGGGCGAGGGTGCTAATCTCGACACGCGCGTTTTTACACGCGCGTTTTTACACGCGCGTTTTTACACGCGTGGACAAACGTCAAGAAAATTTCTGTGATCTGAATATTTATTTGTATATATGTCATGTGTGGACGGACCATGCGCGGTTAAGATTGTGGGCCACTGGGAACAATATAGTTCTTGACAAAAAGATTTGAACTAAGACTTGAGAAAGGAGTTTTGGGGAAACGTATATCACTTTTGAAAGAACCGAAACAAATCAACGTCTAGACTGATTGGGCGACCACATCCTGTGCTTACGACGTTAAATAAATAAATCATTACATTACATCATTACATTGCATGTAACACTGGACCAACGAAGAATGGTCTTTATTCTTTACTCTTTACTGGATCAGTAGAGAGAACAGTTTTGATATGACTGATTGAGCTGCTGTATCCAGTATAAATGAAGTTAGTTTAGTTTACTCCAGTTTACTCCTGTAGTAACATTGGACCAATGAAAAATGGTCCTTGCTGGACCTCTAGAGAGAACAGTTTAGATATGACTGATAGGGTTATTCAGTATAAATATAAAGTTAGTTTAGTTTACTCTAGTTTCCTTCTGTAGTAACACTAGACCAATGAGGGATGGTCCTTAGTGGACCTCTAGGGAGAACAGTTTAGATATGACTGATAGGATTATCCAGTATAAATAAAGTTATTTAATAGTCTAGGTAATTTTGGGGAAGGAAAATTTCGAGTGTAGAATATATACATTATAAGACCAAACCGGGACCAGATGCGAGAAATGCAACATCAAGGCCTTCATGATAGGAATTGAACCCGCGACCCTGCGATGCTAGTGCAGTGCTCTGACCACTGAGCTACGGAAGCCGTTCCCAAGAGCTTGGCCAAAAAGGTTACTTTAGTTTACTCCAGTTGGTATCTTTTGTAGAAATTGTCAATTAATGAATTTGTTCGTGTTCCACCTGGTGAAGTGGATGATCCTGATGACAAAGCTGAAGATGATAAATACTTTGCTGAGTAGGTTCTTGCATGTTAAGTTGTTTTCATTCAATTGTTCAATTGGTTTTATATTTGTTTGTTTGTTTGTTTGTTTGTTTGTTTGTTTGTTTGTTTGTTTGTTTGTTTGTTTGTTTGTTTGTTTGTTTGTTTGTTTGTTTGTTTGTTTGTTTGTTTGTTTGTTTGTTTGTTTGTTTGTTTGTTTGTTTGTTTGTTTGTTTGTTTGTTTGTTTGTTTGTTTGTTTGTTTGTTTGTTTGTTTGTTTGTTTGTTTGTGTGTTTGTTAGCTGATTTGTTAGCTTTCATCCGCCTGTCTATTCATTCATTCATTCATTCATTCATTCATTCATTCATTCATTCATTCATTCATTCATTCATTCATTCATTCATGACGATGTGGTTCACTACCCAATACCAGCCTATCTCAACAAAAAACTCCAGCGTGTCCAAAATGTCACAGCCAGTTTTGTCTACAACAGATACTGCAGAGAAGTGGACGTTCTATCACTTGGATGGCTCCCATTGACTGAGCGAACACAATACCATCTTCTTCGCTCAGCACATAAAGCCATTTGGGACCCCAATTGGCCCGAGTATTCCAAGTTGAATATACGGAATACGAGTAGAGCTTTACGATCTAGCTCCTCGATAACGCTGGAAATTCCACTAGAGACAGGAACGTTTCAAGATAGCTGTGCTAAATTATTTAATGAACTTGACCCGACATTAAGAAATGAAAGCAACATTAATATGTTTACAAATAATCTAAAACGAGTTTTATTTACTAAAGCAAAGCAGAGACTTGAATCCACTTAGATACGGACATATATATGTGTATATATTTCAGTAATTTTACAGTTATGAGCATTAGTTTTGAACTTATAAACATTAGTATAGGTACTATTAAACATAGTTATAAGTACTATTTTATACTTGTTTTTTTTCCTGTTTACCAATCTATTTATTTGCAACTGAAGATGTAGAGCTACCACGTAGAGATGCTTCATTAAATCGTTATTATTATTATTATTATTATTATTCATTCATTCATTCATTCATTCATTCATTCATTCATTCATTCATTCATTCATTCATTCATTCATTCATCTATCCATTCATCCATCCATCTATCCATCCATCCAGAACCCCTTTTAATCCATCTTTCTTTCCTTCCTCCCTTCTATTTCTTCCTTTTTTTCCTACCTCTTTTTTTACCTTTCTTCCTTTTTCCTTTCTTCCCCTCCCTTTCTCTCCTCCATCCATCCCTTCCTCCTTTCTTGCTTTTTTCTCTCTTTTCCTTCCTTCCTTTTTTTCTTTCTTTCTCCTTTTCGTCCTTCTTTCTTTCCTTTCTTTCCTTCCCTCCTTTGCTGCCCTTCTTCTTCTTTTTTCTTCCTTCCTTCTTTCACTGCCTTTGTTGTTCCCTCTCTATTTTTTTCCACCCTTCTTTCTTTAAATCCTTTTCTTTTTTCATTTCTTTTTTCGTACCTTCTTTCATCTATTCTTTAATCCTTCTTCCTTCCTTTTCTACTCTATCTTTCCAGCCAACCTTCATCCTCGAAATATAGTTAGTTTTTAACGTTTCGAGCGAAAGCCCGTCAGAGAGAAACGTGGGCCTTCGCTCGAAACATTAGAAACTACGTTCAATATTTTTTTGGCAGTACTCAAACCTTACTATATTTCGATTTGTATTGCAACACTGCCTACGCAGCACACTACTTTTATTTAACCTTCATCCTGTTCCACAACTGACTCACGATTCTTTATGCCCTACCAGGAGACGAAAGGAGTTTTCAGATATGATGGATATCGACAAAGATGGCTACGTGTCAATGGAGGAACTCATCAAGTATCTCGACCCCAGACACAAACAACACGCAGCGAAAGAAGCAATCTATCTCGTGTCCGTTGCTGACACTGACCATGACGGCGAACTGAACGAAAAAGAAATGATAATGAAGTATAAACTTTTTACTGGCAGCAGTATGGCTAGCAGTCCGAAAATACTGCACGAGGAATTTTAAACAGACAACAAGTGAGGGGTTTTGAAACCTCTTGTGGTTAGTATATTATATTATAAAATAACATGTATACTACGCGAGCCCTGATTGGTCAATTGCCGTGTTTGGCTCAGAGTACCCAAACACGGAAAATTCCCGCCAAACCGATGTTTTGAAAATGTAGGACAGCATATCATATTCACTTGTGATTATTTTATAAAAGAAATACCAAATGGTTTTTTCCGTGTTTGGAGACTCTTATCCAATCACGTGGGAAATTGCTCGACTTTCGACAAGTTTGTTACGCTTTTCTCCAGTCTCGCAATTTCCCGCGTGTTTCGATCAGAGTATCCAAACACGGAAAACCATTTGGTATTTCTTTAATAAATAGCGGGGGTGTTAGGGGTTACACGGCAATAAATTAGACAAATTGAGGTGAGAATTCTGATATTTGAAACACTTGTGTGAGTGTGTTATTGGGAATTTTTATATGGCACAAGTTATTTCCTTTGAAATCGTGTGTTGTCATTGGCTGAGACGCGTCACGTGCCAGTCGATTGTTTTCCGTAATCGACCGGTCGATTAAGTTCGTGATACGCGTGCGATTTTTTTTTCTCTCGCTGTTAAGGCAACGGGTCAGATGTTATGGTGTTGCTGGTGCGAGAAAACTGGCTACACGTGTGGTGATTTTATGATGGCATCGCAACAGTTAGCTGAAAACAACGGGAACTGCTGATACTTGACACCATGACGTGCCGAAGAACGATTAAGGTGGCTCCATACAGTTTCTTGAAAAATGGAAAATACAAGTTTGAGAGTCCGAAACATGTGCATAAACAATTCGGAAAAAGAATAAAACTAAATGTTATGCATAGTTAAACATTCTGACAATCAAAAACTGTTACCAAATAAATAGCAACAATGACGTTTCAAAATGGCTGCCAATTACCCTTCAAACTAATTTAATTCGAAAAAAACTTTTGTGACCCCCAAGTTGTTTTTTTCATTAAAACTTTTCTTGAAGTATGAGTAATCAATAGGCCGATTTTAAAAAAATTCTGTAGAACGAATAATTTTTTTTCTTGGAAAAATCATGTTTGTTCATTTTTAGAAAATTCGGATCTACAGAATTTTTTTAAAATCGGCCTATTGATTACTCGTACTTCAAGTAAAGTTTTAATGAAAAAAATAATTGGGGGTCACCAAAGATTTTCTCGAATTATATTAGTTTGAAGGGTAATTGGCAGCCATTTTGAAACGTCATTGTTACCATAGCAACAACTGTTGCTATTTATTTGGTAACAGTTTTTGATTGTCAGAATGTTTGACTTGCATAACATTTAGTTTTATTCTTTTCCAGAATTGTTTATACATGTGTTTTGGACTCTCAAACTTGTATTTTCCATTTTTCTAGAAACTGTATGGGGCCACCTTAAGCGTTGACTCAGGGCAATGCTGTTGGGTTAGGGTAAAGCGCGGATGCGCGGATATGGAGATAAAACGCGGATGTGGAGACGCCACCAGCGTACTCCATTCGGGAAATTCGTCAATTGCAAACGGGGAAATAGGGAAATTATATAAATTCACGGGCCAGTGGCTAGTCTAATATGTCCCAGGATCTTATAATTTTTCTGTGTAGCAGGAATAGATGAGATTTCTAACCCGTAAAAGAACAAAGAAAATCGAAACGAACGTGATATAACTTTCTGCATATGCATCATTTATATGATGCCAAACTTTTTCAAAGTTCCAGTATTTAATTTAGCTCAAAATTCACATCTGGAGCTCTTACATATACACACATTTATTGTTGATGTTAGTCGCGATTAAAGCAACGTTTAGTATTAAATAGACCTTATTCATAAATGGCCGTCAAATATTTGTTCATACATATAAATTGACTCCCATGAACTCGTTTTCATACACGAAAATTAAAAGAATTTTTACTCATGGTGCACATAACACGAGGTCATATTATATGCATAATATTTATTTGGCAGCCAGGGTAATTTTTTTAGTTTATGCATGTTGGTGATAAGCTCCAAGGAAATAGCGATGTACGTTGTTGTTACATGTCAAACAGATTGTTGCATTTTAGCTTAATTAAAGTTAAAGTGGCAGTACGACCGAAAATCGTTAACGATTTTTGCGGCTTAATCACTTCTTATGCTTAGAAGTTATTCAAATATAAGAGTAAAAGCAACTTTAAGGTTGATTTGAGTGCATAAACATCGATTAAATGTCGTATAATTTGGCATAAAATCACTCCGCCATTGCGTTTTTGGAGTCCGCGAAATCAGTCAGCGGTACTACTTTGTGACGTCATCTACTCAACGCAAACGAGCGATACACCAGCCAAACTATAGAGAACGTGTTGTTGATTTGTTATACCTGTTTTGTTAAAAACGTCTTCACCTTCCGAGTTGAGTTCTAGAAACTCTGACAGCGAAAGCGAACTTTATGCGGGCATTGCTGATATGGATGGGGTCAACAATAAAGTGTTTGACAACGATCTAATGACTATATGAGGAAGAAGCGCACCAGAGGAAGCGCACATAATTTTAGAATACGAAGGAGAATACAAGAGAACAACAAGAACAGCAGGAATTTTCAAGACGTTTTATTAAACCGTGAAGTCCCAGTGCATTCATATGGAACGTAGTTATTAAAATCTTATTATTGAGAGAATCATTGGTTGTGTAGTTTCCAAAACAAACGAATGTTTTTCTAGGTGTATTAAAGTGTTCGTGTTGCTCTCTCGAAGGTTTCGTTCCTGTTGTGAGATTGGAGCCGTGCTGGAGAAAAACTAAGTACAGTAACCAACAGTGCTTGGGCGATAAGGAGAATCAAACTCGCTGTATTACTGAACACCCAGGATTCAACGATGTTTGTTTACTACGCATTTTATTGTTATGAGCCATGGATATATTTTACACACGGCGTTCGACGTCCGACGCAGACCTTCTATCAACATCCATGCGTCAGTCATCCAAACTTTCCTTACTGACTCCCTCTTTGCTTCTGTTGTCGTATTTACATGTAACATCTAGAATATAATTGATAAAATCTAAATTAGTCATTGTCACCACGCTACATGCTACATGCATTTACATGTAGCTGAAGCTGAACCATATCATAGTATTTTGCTATTTACCAATAGTTGTATTTTATTATAATATATAAATATGTAACATTTTTATCTGTTTATACTGTCTACTAACTGCTCGGCTCTGAATAGTACTGCCGTCTTTCTACTTAAACTATTATTTGTTTTGAATAACTGGACCTTCTTCAGGCATTTGTTTTCTCTTTCAATTTCCAGCAGACTATCCTAAAATTGAAATATACTGGACCACTGGTTGAGTAGTTGTCAAAACAAGCTACATGCATTATATATATTGTTATTTGAATACTGCCATTTTACAGCGGCGGCGGGTAGAAGTACATTTACCTGTGAAACGGCAATGTATCCTCTTGCATCTGTACATTCTTGTACGTATGGGTTTCTTCATTCCGCCTAACTGTTTATTACATGTTATGGGGGTTTGGGAAAAATCAGTTGAGGTTACATAATCAACTTACCTCTTGAAAGATACGGCTTCATATCTGGTGCGTGCAACGTTCGGCGCTGCTAACCTTCTGGTGTTTAATTGCACATTTTGCGAACTGAACAATTCTTTAACGGCCTATAAAATTTTCAAGGTCCACGCAATATTTTTATTGTTAGCTACGTGTGTGATCAAATTTGATCCGATAATGAAACACGAGTCATAACAAATTTGTGTAGTTAATACTCTTCGTTGGCTTCTCTTCGACGACGGTCTTGTGGTTTCCATGTTGACGGGTTCAAGTCATCTTTTAGGCAACGAAGGCTCGCACCTTTGGCCCCTTACGTGACGCCTTTCAAAACAGTGATCAGCAAAATGCGCAGAGCAAATAACAAAGCGCCCCGTTTGTTAAAATTAGCGCGATATGTTTTAACCGAAAATAAACCCAAACAAGACGCTTTTTAGTTTTGGGGTTCTGGTGACGCGAAATGCCAGCATTACGATCAGCGCAGTTACTACACCCTTGAGCAACACAAGGAGATGGTGGCATAATTTTGTATTGCTTTTCAAGAAACTTTATTACATGTAAAAACGAAGAATAAGTCGGGAAGACGCGTTTAAACTATGTACGTATATAGTAGGATGTATGAATCTTCTTGCAGAGTGTTGAGTAGATGACGTCACAACGAGCTACCGCTATTAATAAATTGCAGGCTCCAAAAAATTTCGAAATCAAGCCAAGTGCTCGTAAATAGATAAAAACATTATAGAAAACATTTTCTAAAATCGTTTTTACATACATGGTAAGTCATATTAGGAGCATAAGAACTATTTTGGCTAAAAAAAACGCAAAGTGAAAATTCGATCGTACTGCCACTTTAAATGATTTTTATAGGCATAATACAGAGAGAAAAAAACGTGTTGTCGATAAACACTTAACACTTGACTGTTGTTTGCTGCTGCTTCTGCGGGATAGTTAGCAAAAAAAATTAAGTAGTTTGTTTAATTTAAGTAGTGTTTGTCTGTTTGTTTGTTTGTTTGTTTGTTTGTTTGTTTGTTTGTTTGTTTGTTTGTTTGTTTGTTTGTTTGTTTGTTTGTTTGTTTGTTTGTTTGTTTGTTTGTTTGTTTGTTTGTTTGTTTGTTTGTTTGTTTGTTTGTTTGTTTGTGCGTTTGTTTGTGCGTTAAAAATTATCAGATACTATAATTGTTAAGCCTGTTTGTAATCAGAGTGAATTTGATCATAAACCGACCTCAAATCCGCGTTTTATCCCTATATCCGCGTTTTATCCCCATTTGCACCATTCCGCCCATCCGCAACCAGAATGTGATTTTCATACTTTGAAGCATAGTGAAATTGTCATTCTCGTCGCTATTTTCTCCAAGAATATCGATGGTCGACCGACACTATTCAAGAAAAGAAAACGAGCATGCTCTACATCAAACTGTTCGTTCTAAAGCGAGTTTTATTAGCCTGAAATAAACACTGTTTCCTACTAACACCAGCCTAAAACAATGCCTATATGTAATTGAATACTTTCGGCAATCGCTGCGGAAAGTTAAACCATTTTAACTTTCGGCAACAATTGCGGAAGGCGTCAGGTTACAATTGCGTTGCCGCATGAGATATGATACATGCGCGAGCAACGCAATGAAATTTGACCCGTTGTTTTGCCGACGCGAAAAAAACCCGCCCGTGTTTCCTGGGCTTTACGGTTTTACCATCCATTTTACAGAAGAAGAACGAAAGAAAGCCGCAAACAAATTGTGAATTCAATAAACTAATAGTCTGCGTGCAGCCGTCCTTCTCCCTCCGAAGAGGTTATTACAAGAAACGAGAAATTAAATGCTGTTGGAGGCGAAGCCGAGTGCAGTATTTAATTTCGAGTTTCTTATTCGTGAACAAGTGAATGTAAATCCCGATAAAACACAAACAAAGAGATTTTAATATTCAATTTAAGTACAATGGATATGAAATTTACGCTTGCATGCGAAATGATTGAGAATCTCGCTGAACATTTACAAAGCACCTTTGCTTAAATTTCCTCACGTAAGAACGAGTCTCCTACAGAAATATCTCAACTACTAGTTCACCTTAAGGATTTGTAAATTATTCATCACCGAATTCAACCGTTTGGCCAGTTATATATAGGCAACGAACAAAACATACAGTATTTATGTATAGGTAATCATATGATAGCATAATGATTTTGCGCCACTCGTGATATTTGAAAATGTATCCAAATTGCACTCGCCTACGGCTGGTGCAATTTTCAAATATCACTTGTAGTGTAAAATTATTAATTGTACGAGAAAAATCATAATTATGATTATTTACTTATAATATCCAAAATTACAACGTTATCACTACACATTGTCACATTGTCGCAATTTCTTTGTTTACTTGAATGTTTAACCGCTATTTTGATCGCAAACAATTTCAACAATGGTCTTTCAACTAGTCAGTTGATTTTCCAAAAGAATTTTTTTTGCAAGCAACTGGAAGAAACCACAAACATCATCAAACTTAATTTTTTGAAAGTTTTCATGGCGATAATGTAATATAAATACGTTTTGTGGAAACACCACGTAAAATATTTCTTTGCTAAGCTTTCGGCCTGTTGACTCAGGCCTTCATCAGAGCAATGACAACAAGTTGTTGGCTCACGTCATTTATAAACTTCGCAAAGCTTGGCAAAGAAATGTTTTACGTGGTGTTTCCACAAAACTTATTTATATCATCAAACTTGTTGAACAAAATACAGTATTTTACCTTACGGATGCGAGGCGTACGCTTCTTACTCATCCAAGCTTTTAAAAACGTCTTCCATTGCTTGACAACGAAAATTTCCGGTTTAGGAGAACCGTGTATTATTTGACAATATTAAATGGTATTTTCAAACTGAAAAAACCCCTGGAAAACTGAAAATAGTACCTGCCATCTGTCCACTCCAAAACAGGCCACCGTTTTGAATTTTACCACAGTTTTGAATTTTTTTTGAATTTTTGGTAACATTAATTTGTACTTTCCAGAGTGCAATTAACGATTGAATTTTCACTCCTCTCAACCAATCAGAATGCAGTAATTCTGTCATGCATATTATAAATATAGATATAATTTCTGACATTACAAAAACTGGGGCCCTTATAGTTCTTTTAGGCTTAGAATGTTTTTCTATGTATAATATTTAATTTGTGCTGCTTGCGTAATATTCAAGTTTAAAATTTTGATTTTTTATCTTTTTTAATAGGAAAACTTTATGGAGTCACTTTGATAGTTATTTATATTAATGTAAGTATTTAGAGCCATGGCGTCGATGCTGAGAATATTTTGAAATTTCGGTCAAACATTTATAAAATGCAGTAATATATTTAACACGATTATAGATATTGTATGTTAAAAAATATACTGATTGGCTGGGCCCCGTAAATTTATAAGAGTATGAAGATTATGAATGTCGTGGAGTGGCGGCACCTGGCGGAAAAGTTAGCGAACTTTAAAAACTACCCCACTTTTAGTTTATTTGTCTTTTTTCCTTCGTATTTTATAAAACAAATCAAACATACCGCTCCTGTGCATATGTACCCTTATAAAGGTACAGTTGACGTTATTTGAAACGAAAGAATTGTAAAGGCTTTCGACTGACGCCTCGTGTCTCTATTCAACTTCTTTCGTGTTCAAATGGCGTCAAACGTGCCTTTAAGAGTACATTTGCGCGGAGCTTTATGTTTCATTTGTTAATGAATATACAGTAAAAACCCGCATAAGAGAAACTGCAGAATTAAGAACCTCCAGACTGGAATTTAGCCAATTTAGCACGCAATATAGAAGAACCAGGGTTACCCTAGCACCCGGGTCAAAGTTAGCCCGGGTTTACAAGCAAACTTTTACATGTATGGTCACCCACCTGCCCGGGACAACTTTATTAGACGTTACCAAGCATTAATAACAAGTAGGCAAGAAGTCTGGTGTCCTGGGTAGGTGAGTTATCTATCCCTATATACCAAACGCGTTCACAAGGCAAACAAAAAAACAAAAAACAACAAGAAATATACGAAAGCTAGGGTAACCTACATGTATCAGCTTGATTTCTCACTATCCTCCCAACATATAGGAACCATTTCAGCCTGACTTTGAAAATAGGAGTTCTTTTATGCGGGTTTTTATACTGTAGTAAGAATTCATGCAATAAGAGCGCACAAGCGGTTTTCCTGAATATACTGCACGTAAAGGTCTTGTTACACGGTGCAATTTTTCATGCAACTTGTTTTGCAATGATGACTCATGCAGCATTGCAGTTGCCAGACAGGGGGTGTTACACGCTGCAACGCGTTTATGCAATTTTCCAATAATTTGGATTTCGATAAAAGCGGGTAGACTGGGATAAGCTCGATTGAGTGCCATATCATAACAAAGTATTGCGAGACAAGTTGCTGAAGGGGTTACACGGTGCCACTCTGTAACAAATGTGCCACTCTGTAACAAATTGCTGCAATCGTTGAAGAAAGTAGAACCTGATTCTACTTTGTGCAACGATTGTTGCAACTTGTCTCGCAACGATTTTGACCCGTATTGCACAGCATGTTACACGGTGCAATTGTCTCGCAACGGCGTTGCGAGACAAGTTGCATGAAAAATTGCACCGTGTAACAGGGCCTTAAGAAGAGAAGACATAAATGTAACCGTAAAAGTTGCAAAACGGATCGGATCGGATTTTGTTCCCTTTTTTTTTCATCGGATCGGATTTCGTTTTTTCTTTCCAGATCGGATTGTTTCTTTCTTTCTTCTCGGAGTAGATCGAATTTTGTTTTTTGTTATTTTGGATCGGATCGGGTCTTGTTTTTCCCTTGGATTGGATCGGATTATCTTTTGTTCTCTGATCAGATTTTGTCCTATTTTTCTCGTATGAAATCGGATTTTTTTTTCTTGCATTGGATCGGATTTTGTTCTTTGTCAGGGAAATTTTCTTTCTCTTGTGAGCTCTCGGTCGGAACTAATGACTTTAACAATTTAACAAAGAAGCTTACTTACAAGATTTAATTCAAATTGATTAGAATGCAAAACTCTATAGGTTAGATAATATTAATCAAATTACAAATGATGTTATTGAAACAATAGAGAAAATTTCAAGCAACCATGCACCTATCAAAGATGTACCACGTAATAAATTAAAACAATTTACTAAACCGTAGATTATTAATGGATTTTGAAATCAATAAAAACAATACAGAAAATGTACCATACCCATTTCTTTAGTAATAATAGTAGAAAAGTTAAACAATATAAAAGATATTGTAATAAATAAAATAAGATAAAATTGATAAGTAAAAGCAACTATTATAACACACAATTTACTAAATGTAAAAATAATTTAAAAGCCACGTAGAAACTTATAGGGGCAATATCCAACCCTATAAGGAATAATCACACTCATACAGATAGAAAAGACATTGCAAATCAGTTTAATCAACATTTTGTTACTGTGGGATCTAACGTAGCCAATTTATTATATATAGGAACCTCTACTGACCCAATGTAGATATATACACAATTAATTATAAAAAATAAATAAATTATATGCCACTATCTTTTGCGCAGAAGAAAAAACGTCATACAAATATAGGCAATATTGAGGAAAAGTCTTATATGAAATATATATTTGGGCGTTTATTGCTGCCGAAGGCAGCATACTAATCTTGACATGGGTTACCTGTGTCTCATGTCCAGGCCTCTTTGCCGAGCTATGTATGGTCGTCAACGAATCGAGATAGGCAATATTGAGGGATGTTGATCATATTAATGAGGTTTTGTGACGTAGGAAGTTTCTTCCTACAACTTACATCACATACGCCAGAAGGATTTGCTCTTACAAATTGCATGTAAGTTTGAAGTGGTAAACACCACGACGGCGATGGATTTTCTAAATTGGCAATGAATCGTTCTTGTTCTCTAACCTCTGAACACACTTGTGAACTGTCTTACAATTTCGGTGGAGAGAGTTTATCTTGTCGAGGTAAGATATCAATTTCTATACAATATCAAAATAACACATTTGGAACGATTCCCTCTAGGAGATTTCAGTTGTTTTCTTCTATTTTTAGGTGTATATTGGTGGGGCGTTCTGATCAGACGCTACTATCTGCGTGTGTGTATTTTGACTTATACAAATTCTACAAAATAATGTGATGGGCTCAACGGTACATTGCTGTATAATTTTATTAAAGCTCTAGATTTGTCAAAACATATTAAGCACTTGGAATTGCATTGGCAATTTTGCCACAGCATCAGTGCAAGAGGTGTGATTATTTAATTGTGTGTATATCATGTCAAAACCCTTGTTGTTTTCAATCTTATAATTAAAAAATATAGAAGAGATGTGTAAATACTCTGACTGTTGTAATTAATATTACATTTTTGGACTTCCCAGTCTTCTT
>OZ036006.1:12827815-12832815 GCA_964035015.1 Corallium rubrum | reverse complement strand
CAAGCCGTCGATCTCTGTAACTTCGTCTCGAACGTTGAAAAATGGCTTGATTTCTTTGGCAACGGTGTCTCTTCTGTCAGGCCATCCTGTTCTTACAACTTCTTTCAGACTTTGTAGAGTTTGGTCTTTGGTGGTCTCTTGTCGGAATCTGTTTAATTGGCTCTGTGATATTGGAAGACTTGACATGACCAGATGGACCTGATATTCAGCTTCGTTTCAGTATCACCTTCTTTCGCTGGGATGAATGCTCTTGACAGAGTGTCTGCAACTGTTAGTTCCTTTCCTGGTTTGAACTGTATTTCCATGTCGTATTTCTGCAGCTTCAGAAGAAATCTTTGGATTCTCGGTGGTGCTTTACAAATTGGTTTGGTGAATATAGGCTGTAGCGGCTTGTGATCTGATTCAACAGAGAAGGATTTTCCGTACAAATAGACATGAAAAGCGTTCACAACCAAATAAAATTGCTAGCGCCTCCTTCTCTATTTGCGCGTAGTTTTGTTCTGATTTGCTCAGTGCCCTGCTTGCGTACGCAACGGGTGCCCATGTGTCTCCATGTTTCTGCAGAAGGACTGCTCCCAATCCTGATTTGGAGGCGTCTACGGATGTCTTTGTTTGTAACTTGGGGTCGTAGTATTTCAACGTTGGACTTTCAGTGAGTAATTTCTTTACTTGGTCAAGAATGGTGTTGTGATAGGTAGACCAGTACCATTCTACATCTGTCTCCAGCAGTTGGCGCAGAGGAGCTGTCATTTCGGACAGATTTGGAATGAATTTTCCCAGTTACGTCACCATTCCGAGAAGACGTTGCAGATCTTGTTTCTTTGTTGGTTGAGGCATGTCTCGTGTGGCTTCGATCTTCGTAGGATCAGGTTTAACTCCCTGGTCTGAGAATACATGTCCGAGAAAAATTACTTCGGTTGAGCCAAATAAGCATTTCTTTTCATTGAGTTTGAGTCCTGCTTGATGTATTCTGTCCAGGACTGCGTTTAGTCTTGCGTCGTGTTGTTCTTTGTCACTGCCCCATATAAGGATATCGTCTTGCACATTTGCGCAACCTTCCAGTCCTTCAATAATTTCTGCCACTTTCTTTTGGAAAACTTCACTTGCGCTGAGAATACCGAATGGGAGACGCTTAAATCGATATCTTCCAAACGGCGTGTTGAATGTGAGAAGTCTGGAACTTTGCTCATCGACTTTGATCTGCCAATATCCGTTAGATGCATCGAGTTTAGAGAAGTATTTCGCTCCCGACATTTCTGACATTACTGTTTCCGCTGTTGGCATTGGGTAGTATTCTCTTTTGATTACTTTGTTGAGATCGTGGGGGTCTAGGCATATTCTCAGTTTTCCATCTGACTTTTCAACAATGACCAGCGAGCTTACCCATTCAGTCGGCTCATCCACTTCCACTATTATGTCTAGCTGTTTCATGCGGTCTAGTTCTGATTTAAGTTTGTTCTAAATCGCGTATGGAACGCGTCTCGGTGGGTGAACTACAGGAACTGCGTTTCCGTCGATCTTGATGTGATGTTCTCCGGGTAAACATCCTATTTATCCAAATACGTCGAGACGGTTCAGATTCTCCACTCGTTTTATCAGATTTAGTCGTTGGCAGGTCTCCAAACCTATTATTGGCGATGAATTGGTTGGCACTACGAACATCTGCACAGGGCTGCTTCGTTTACTTTTCCTTTGCAAGCGAACGATACATTTTCCGATAACAGGAATTTCATTTCCATCGTAGGCCATCAGCTTTTCTTTAGCTTGGCATAGTCGAGGTTTCTTCGGAAGAGTATGATATATGTTTTGTGGGAGGATGTTTACTTGAGCGCCAGTGTCAAGCTTGTATGTGACATTAATACCGGATGTGAGAATTGGCATGGTCCATTCTGTATCTTCATTAGTGTTTCCTTCGATTGTTCCCACGAAGAACTCGCTTCTTTCTTTGCCTTGTACGTTTTCTGTCTCGACGTTGTTGATTGCTTTCGATTTGCAAACTGTGGCAAAGTGATTCCACTTTCTACAGCTGTTACACATTTTACCGTACGCTGGGCATTTTCCTCTTTCATGCGTGTATCCACAATATTGACAAGTTTTCGATTGCTCGGGCATTCTTGACGTTCCAGGATCATTTGTTTTTGGTTTTTGCGAAGTTGGATTGCTCGTGTTTCGACGACGAAAATTTACAGCATCAACGTTGTCAATAGGAGGACTTGTTTGCATCTCTTCCGCTTGTTTCTTTGTCGCTTCAGCTGCCCGACAGATTGCCATTGCTTTCTCTAGCGTTAGATCAGTCTCTCTTAGTAATCTTTCTCTGACTTTGACGTCTTGAATCCCAGCGACAATCCTATCTCTGACCAGACTGTCTCTCAAAGTGCCAAATTCACAATGACGACTTCTTGACTTAAGCTCTGTGACATATTCATCAATCGTTTGTCCGCTTGTCTGATTGTATGTAAAAAATTTGAATCGAATATAAGGCAGGTTCTTCTTGGGGGTAAAATACTCGTCAAATTTGGCCATCACCGGTGTTAGTTTCATGTCATCCCCTTCCTCTGCAAACGTGAACGTATAGTAAATGTCTCGAGCTTTCTCGCCGATTGTTGTTAGAACTCTAGACGTCTTTACGTCCTCGCCTTTCTCATTTGACTCTGTCGCTGTTAAATAGAACTTGAATTCTTTCTTCCATCTTTCCCAGTTTTCGCTTAGGTTACCTTCAAAGCTTAGCTCTTTCGGTGGGTTAAATTTACTCATTGTTAAATCCCGCGCCTGACACCATGTTACGAGTCACACTCACAACGACCAGACTCGAACTATTTATTATGAAAAGCTACACCTCCTTTAGTATCACACGTTAGTTATTAATTAACACAACAGTGACGTAATTCAACACTCATTACATATATATATATATATATATATATATATATATATATATATATATATATATATATATGTATATGTATATGTGTCTATGTCTATGTCTATGTCTATGTCTATGTCTATGTCTATGTCTATGTCTATGTCTATGTCTATGTCTATGTCTATGCCTATGCCTATGCCTATGTCTATGTCTATGTCTATGCCTATATCTATGTCTATGTCTATGTCTCTGTGCATGTGTATGTATATGTATTTGTGAAATTCGTTACTAATTCATGAGTTTTGCAGCCAATCCAATTTCAGAAATTACGTCACATGTATACCCCTGTAAACCCCATACAAACTAAAACCAATGATGCTAATTAGTTACAACCACTAGTGGATGTATACTCTTCAGATACAACCACTAGTGCTTGTAACTAATTAGCATCTCAATATCCCAAAGGGATTTTTACTATTCATTCATTTCACAAGTTGTTTACAACACTCGCGTCCTTGTTGTATTGAATATACAATCACTCGCCTTCGGCTCGTGATTGTATATTAAATACAACACGGCCGCTCGTGTTGTAAACATTACATACATTACACACACACACACACATATATATATATATATATATATATATATATATATATATATATATATATATATATATATATATATATATATATATATATATATATATATATATATATATATATATATATATATAACACATATGTACAAATAAATCCTCTAAAAATAAATCGTGTAAAGTGGACTCCACGCATGTCGAGATTAGCACCCTCACCGGGCTCGGGGATAATATTCATGAAAAAATTCTCAATTTTGATTGGCTAAGAGCAGTGCAGTTTTTAAAGAAATGCAATGCAGAAAAAAGGAAATGCAGTGCAAATATTTGAAGCGAATAAGCCAATCAAAAACTGAAAAGAGTCAATCGCGTTCTAGAACCGATTTTGACGGCCCGCTTTTTCCCACTTCGTGCCCGGGCTCTTTCTGCACATAAACAACAAATATGGCGGCCAGGATTTGAGACGGAGAAGAACAATTTGTTAAAATTTGAAGCTAATTAATCCTTATTGTTGTCAGGTAAATTACCTGCAAGAAAACTAGACTGAGATTCTTAGTGCTTTTACAAAACTTCCTCGAGTAGTGGTAGAATAAGCAAAGCGTTTTTAAACAACCAAATATACGAGGGTTTATTAGAAGTAATATTGGGCATTTCACTCGATTACATAGCATGTTCTAGGGATTTTTGGTGAAGGAAAATTCGAGTGTAGAACATATACATTTTAAGACCAAACCGGGACCAGTTACGAAAAATGCAACTATACATGGGTTCCGGCAGGAATTGAACCCACGACCTTGCGATTCTAGTGCAATGCTCTGAGCCACGGAGGCCGTTGCGAGAGCTTGATCGCGAGTTCTGTATACATTAAGGTGGTAATGCCAGGAGAGAATTGAGTTTATTAGAAGTAATATTGAGCATTTCACTCGATTACATAGCGTGTTCTAGGGATTTTTGGTGAAGGAAAGTTCGAGTGTAGAATATATACATTATAAGACCAAACCGGGACCAGTTGCGAGGAGTGGCCACTGCCGAAAGGGAACTGTACGTAAATGTGAGTACAGTTGACGTGGACATTTTATCATGTATATTATGAATAAGTAATAGCAATTGCTTTTCGTACAATTTGGAAAAACGTGGCCTCCGTCGGACTTGTGCAATTTTGATAGTCTTTGAAAAACTCACTCGTGTATGTTTTTTCCAAATTGCACTCGAAACCATACCTAGGCCTATACAGGTATAGTAATCACTTGAAAATTCTACATGTTATGTGTAGTGGGAGAAACACACCCACATGCTTCCTTAGAATGTATTTCATTTGATAATAACGATTACAAAATGCTTAATTTACATATCAAACAAACTGAAATGCCTCAACAACGAAGCAAGGAAACGAAAAACTGCAAAAGTTGTTACTTTTGTCCTTTTAGGGGTTCTTTTAAATAAGACAAATTTAATTTTCGTTTCATTGGCATGCACTTTAAGTACGGATGACGATAAAGGGCCCTCTAGATGACGTCGAAATTGACATAATCTTGTTCATCA